>KZ808044.1:265010-278997 GCA_000696205.2 Oncopeltus fasciatus
ATATATATGTATATATTTATACATTATATTTAACAATCACAAATTTATAAATTAAAAAAACTTGTGTAGGTTTAAAAGTATTGTATATGAATGTGAGTGATTTAATAAACAAAATAAAACAAGATTAAAAGATTATATGAGGGTCCAGGATATTTTATAAAACTGCTGGGGAGTTACTTCTGCTTATTTATTCATCAAATAAAATATTATTATTTCATTATGTTGACAAGATTGCAGAATTACACTTTAGAAGGTGTTAAAAAAAAAATTGTCTTCCTGTTTTTTTAAATTATCTTTTTACTTTTTTTTTTTATTGGCTGACCAATTTTGATACCTCCATACCTTCTTCAGGGTCTACAGGTAGTGCTTGCCAAACGATGTCTCCCTACAGTGTCTAGTCAAACACTTTGTTACTGATATGCTAATATGCATGAGTGTTAGTCTGGATACTGGAGGGAGACATCGTTTGGGGAGCCCTCCATGTAGACCCTGAAGAATAAGGAAAATAATAAATAGTAAAAAAGCAGAAAGACAATTTCTTTTTTTTTTATCATCTTGTAAAAGATTATTATTATTAAAAGTTTTGGACCACAATTTCGAGTTGAAATGTAAGCAAGCTATCATAAGGGCAGTTAGTACAGAAAAGACTTTACTCCATTGGCTATTTATAAAGAATTGAATAAATTAATATAATAAATGTAACTTAGATTTGAATATTTTCATATATGTATTTATCTGACACTTACATTTTGTTATATCATATTTTAATGATAATTAAAAATGGTTCTGTCATTGTATACCTGATAATTTTTATGTTATATAATTATTACTCCAGTCTTATAGGATCAAAATCTTATTCCACCAGAATTTATTTATTTTCCAAACCATATGACCCACGTCAAAAGCACAACTTGCATCATCAGACAGTCCAACTAATTTCATTCATGATTTTTATTAGCATATCTCTTACTTAAGTAAAAAAAAATTTTATTTTTTATATAATTTTATTTTATTTTGCCCCTAATGCCTTTATTTTCTTAGAATATTGTTATTCTGTTTTCAGGTTAATATTATCCTGCCAATAATATTTTTTATTATATGTGCATTTCTTGTGATATTACCATGTTATGTCAAACCGTGGGAAGTTGGCGTTGGTTTGGCAATAATAATTTCAGGAATTCCAGTTTATTTGGTTTTTATTCATTGGAAAAACAAACCACCTTGGCTGATGAGTATGGGAGGTAAGGCTTATCTTTGTATTATGAGTTGCTTTGTTTTAAAAAGATAAATGATTTTTTTACTTTAGTAAAAAATAGGTCAACAGATGCTATAAATCAATTTATTTTGTTCAATGATAATATAGTTTTGTTTTTAGTTGAATTAATGTGTGAGTGTGTGTGTGTTCATACACAAACATGTGTAGATACTTGTTTTAAAAATGCCCTAATGGCCACATGTATTGGTTTTTCATTACAAAAATTTGTGCTTAGTGGTTACATACAAAAGGGATGTCTTGAATTCACAAATCTTCAGAATTTAGTCAATAGGAATAGGTTTTATTTAAGACAAATAAAGTTTTTTTTCCATAATGCTAATGTAAAATTTTGTTACAACATTTTGAATTTAAGTGCAAAAAGAAAAGTTAATTCTGATAATCAATAAAATCGGATCAAAAGAGTGGGAGTTGATATGAAAGAAACATAGTATTTTATTTATTATGTTTGAATGTTTGGTCATAATATTTCAATATATTAATTCTAATTTAACAAATATTTGATTCTTGGTAAAAGGAAATGTTTTCAATTACATAGTTGAATTATTAATAGTAGGAAAGTTATAGGAATTAATTTGATCTCCCAAGTTTTACTTGAATGATTCTTTTCTTTTTTAATTTTTCATAAACTAACAGTAATTTATATTTACATACAATGCACTTACTTAAATCAGTAAAATAAGTAAGGGGTTCATCTGAAACCCATAATGTGATAAGGATTAATTTAATATTCCTTCTCATTTAGTTTGTATTAAGGAGAAAAAAATTGGCATAGAGCAGTAAAATAAATAATTAGAAATATACTATTGATGTTTCGGTCAAAATTTTTATTAAAAACACGATTTCCTTTAAAGTATTAGTTTTTTAAATATTTACAGATGTTTTTGGCATATGTTGTAAGCCATCTTCAGGGATGTTAACAAAATAAAATGTCATAAGGAGAGATAAGAAATACCTAGAATAGTCAGTAATCAAATCTTAAAAATTGACAGGCGTCATCTATTTTAATTATTGGTTGTCCATTTATTTATTTTTCTCATGGCATTTTAATTCTATTAGCAGCTCTGAAAATAGCTTATAATGTAAGTTGAAACATCGGTATATAGTAAAAAAATGTATAAAATTTGGTCTTTTCATCAGCGACCGATCATATATCTCTACTGTCAACTTCTCCATTTAAACCTCAGTTCAGAAATATTTTATTTTATTAAAAAATCAAATCATGAAGGGTGGTGGTTTAAAAATTGATGGCGGTTGACTTAACTCAACCCTCATCTAAAACATACACATACGAACAAATCTATATTACAATAGATTTTAGGAAATATTTTAAGAATTGCTTTTTTTTTTATTTTATAAACTAAAAAATTTTCTAATACAGAAAATGCTATTTAAAATTTACATTTATTTTATGTATTTAATAGATATTTCTATTTTTTACAGATGAACTAACAATGCTTTGTGCTAAGATGTTCCTTTGTGTTTTGCAAGAAAAAGATTATTGATATATAAATTTGAGTTTTAAAAAAAATGTTCCTAAAAGTGAAAGATACAGAAAATAATGAAATAATACTAAAAGTTACTTCTGATTGGTCCATTTCTCATTTATTATTCACATTAATCAACCTTTCATGAATTGTGAGCTTCATCAGGGATTTGAGAATGAAAAAAAAATTGTATGTGAGTATATGTAATTAGGAACCAGTTCTTGATAAAATTGTATTTCAAGACATCAAATTAATACTTATGTTGGGTCTCAAATCCAGAAATTGATGCTAAGAAAATATTTTGTAGTTATCAATTGATGGCTGGGTTTTAGTGAATCTTCAGTTATTGTTATTTATATCTTCCTTGAAGATCTCTGGTCAATAAATAGGACTGGCCTAGGTTACTCATATAATTGTCCTCCTTATTATTTAATTTTGCTAATCAATCAACCAAAAGAAGCTGGCAGTTTCAAAAATGTAACGATGAAAGCCTACAAGAATATTAATGAAATCAGTTTGTATAGGGTTTTGGGTTTGATACCTTCATAGGTGTTTGCTAATTGCAAATATTTATTTTCGGTTTTTGCAAATTACTACACAACTGGAGCTCCATGAAAGCAGCAGTGAGAAGTTGCTTATATTTGGTAGCATTTTTGAACAGCCATCAGAAGTGGAGGTTCAAGTCTCCCCTTGTCAGGGATGTTTATCTTTAAGATATTTATTTTTGATTGTAATTAAACGGCTAGTTACTGACAGTGCAGTACTGCACATCTGCAAATAATATTGATTATAAAAAAAAATATATTCAAATGTTTGGTAGAAGACCAGTTAAGGTTACAAATAACATTCCAAGTTTACATTGTCTTCTTTATTGTAAATCTTCTATCAATTATTAATACCTCTGTGGATGTTAAAATATATAAGTTCTTGGGGCAAGTGATTTTTAATCTTGTCTCAGATGTTAAACTATTTTTACTCTAGTTGTCATAATATTTATATTATTGACTTCAAACTGATGGATCCTTGTAAAAAAAAATTTTGTACTGAAACACAGTCAGACCTCCACCTATAAAATTTGGTATGTACAAAAAATTGATTTACAGAAAAATGTTATTTGCTTACTTATCTCTCACACTTTATAGCCAAAATTAGAAATTACAATTTTAAATTTTAACTATAAAGAGAAATTACAAATGCATTTAATAATAATCAAAGAGCAGTTATAATTGTTGTTGCAATATTTTAAATAGTAAGAACATAATATTTATTACTAAATGTAACATTCAAGTAAAAAAATTAGTACTTCTGAAATTCATTGAATATTTTATAGAATTATTAATAAAATTATCTTCTGCATATTAGAAATTCATAAATATTGTTAGGCACATCTTAAACAATAAAAAATCATAATAAACCATTCTCAATTTAATTATTGTTTATAAAAAGCAGCAGTCTTCAAAAGTTTATGTTATTGTTATTACAAATAACTTTTTGGGAATACTCTCCTTATTTCAAGCTCAAAAAGATTATAAAATCTAATTAATAAATTTTTCATAGTTTATGCCAATTTTTTAGTACACTTTCATTATATTTACCAAATTAATATTTTTTATGCTTGAAATTACGAGATCCTTTCAAATTCATGAAAAGTTACTAGCTTAATTATGAGAAAAGAACTTATTGAAGTGAAAGCTATTTTTTTTATAAACAAAAATAATTTGTAAGTGATGTATTGTGATCTTCATTATATTTATAATGGTACAAAATTATATTTAGTTGTAACCCATTTATCAAAATTAGATTTAGCTTATTATTTTCTTGTTTTTTCAATATTGAAAATAGGGGGGAGGGAGGAATTTAACCTGAAAAATGTTCGTTTTTCAAAAGCACAAAGCAGTTATTCTGTAAACAGTAAAAATAAGACTGTCTTCATCCCTATAACTTATAAACATTTTTAAGACAACCTGAATTTATGAGACTTGGCTGTTTATTCATACTTATAAACAATTTTATTAACACTAGCTAATTGCAGTTTACTTTTTCTTATATATTACTTAATGAATTATATAGCTCCTCTTTAAATATTACCTGATGTACTAGTTTTCATTATCATTTTTAAGGGGTATTTTTTATTATTATTAATAATTTTGACCTCCCTACGCCAATTTTTAAAATATAAAATTAGAACCAATATTTATTTTTAATAATTAGTTTGATTTGGAGCAATAGTGCAAATGGCTATTAAAAGTTTTCATTGAACTAGAAGTAGATACTTATTTGTTTTATGAATATAATTCCAAAGTTCTTCATTTGATGAAGAATGTTTTATACAATACTGCATACTAAGTATGTATGGATAAGTAATTATTTTTGTGTTAAATACTCATTGTATTTTGTACTTTGTAATGTTAAGCTTGTTATTTTAAGTAATAAAAAAAAAGTACTTTATTAAGGGTAAAGATATTTCTTGTACAAATGATGAAAATGTGTCAGTTAAATTGTAAATTTTGTAAATAAAATTGATTTTATAACAATAATGAGTTCTTTAATAACCAAAAGAGCATGGAATACATTATTAAATTACGTTACTAAAATGTTCCTTTTGAATATTATACATGCTTCAAGTGAAAGCTCTTTGTTGTATATTCCACTTTTGGCACTATTTGCTGAGGACATTTTTTTTTTTTTTTTTTTGTATAAAAATCGTTATAAATAATCATTAACATATTAAAAACTTATTTTGTCACACCATTTTCTTTTAGAAAAATTTATGTAATATAAGATTAATTGTACCTTATATTACATAACTTTTTCTAAAAGGAAATGGTGTGACAAAATAAGTTCTTAATATGTTAATGATTATTTATAACAAGATTTCTATACAAAAAAAAAAAAAAAAAAAAAAAAAATCCTCAGCAAATAATGCCAAAAGTGGAATACACAACAAAGAGCTTTCACTTGAAGCATGTACTTCCAACAGACAACACAAAAAAGTCCAACAGATGTTTCCAAGCAGAACAGCTAGGAGGTTCGAAATGAAAGTTTAAGGGAACTCTGGAAGCAGAACTAGAGAAGAGTGAATGCAACTCTTCCCTATCTGGAGCTTGGACCCTTGCACCTAGTAGTGCAAAAGAAAAAGGGGAAATGTTAAGCAGCTTAATTCCAACATAAGAATTATCAGGGATTTGTTATTGTAAGATTGTTAAACGAACAATTTCACAATCTGAAGAACTTAATAACGTAAAACTTTGCAATAATTAATTAATAAATAATTATCTAGGTTAAAATATAATTGTTGATAGTATGTTAGTTGGCAGTAGGCCATTAAAGTCAGTGCAGATTTTTAAATTAAATTAATATAAACCATTTTATCTTACATATGAAACTTTTTTCTTTTTCCTGAAAACAAGTAATGATTTTAACTAAACTTAATTATAAGAAAAAAGTAGACTTTAATACAAAATAATTAAAATTTTATTAATATATGACAGGCTTTTTAACATATTANCTGCTTACATTGTAAGCCATCTTCAGGGCTGCCTATCATGAAGACGAGAGAGGACATCCTGTCCCTAAGTTCACACTCAGTCATGGAAATGACCGAACCCCAACTAAAATCATCTAATAATAATAATATCTATGGTCAAAAAACTCTCTGTTTGAACAATTGAATGGAGTTCCTTACAAGGTTATAACTTGCTGATTTTAAAAAATATAGAATTGCAGCCATAATTTAAAAAGGTAATTTACATCTAAAGGATTAATCCTGCTATAATTAAATGAAATTATTAAACCTAATGGGGTCCATCTTTAACAGCTTCCTCTTTAAAGTTCCAATGGTGATTGCTTTTGGCATTCCTATGTAATCAACTCTGGTGATGTTTGAACACTCTGGTGAACCACACAATGCTCAGAGCATACACAATTGGAATAATAATGGTGGCATTGTAAATAGACAACATTAGGTGTAAGCCTAATATACATAGTAATAATAATGTGAAAATCCCAATTTTCATAACAATAAATAAAATACTTAAAACTAAGACAGGTATAAAACAGCCTTTCACAGCTTATCTTACTAATATTCTATCACAGTCTATTTGGTGATATATATATATATATTGAAAGAAACTGCTGAACATCATAATTCTCAACAGGATATTTTCAGTTAAGATCATCAAATTTCTCAAGTATCTTTTTTGCTACTGCCAAGTCCTACCATCATTGTAACTGGAATATCAATGAGTTAAGAGTTCTGCAGGATAGTTATAGGAAATTATTATAAACAAAACATTTGAACAAAGCATAAAAGTTTATTTTCAGGAACATAAATTCAGGTAATCAAAATATATTTAAAAGTAGTAAGAAAACAAATTAAACTAAATTAAAAGTAAAGCCATTTTAAAGCATATAAGAGTTTCATTCATCACAGATACGTGCTCTACACTTGAAAATTCAATAATCCTTACACACAACAATATTCAAATTCACATGGTGCAAAAGGACCTTCATTAAATCGAAATTTGGTCCATCATTTGCAATTGGATCCATTACTCATATTAACAGTCTCCAAGTAAAATGAATCAGCCTTATTGATTTTCTATACGATTTGCAGCTAAAGGTAAAAAAAAATTGAACCTCAAAAAAAGTATTATACTCATTTACCTGACAAGTGTATAATGAATAATGTGTCTATATTTAATTTCTAGTCTTTACTTTTGTTATTGGCAAAGGATATAGTGCGACTATACCCTCACTATATAAATTCCATTCACTTATTAAAAACAAGAAAAAAATATTCTAGATTTCTTGAGAAAATTTTTTAAAGCCAAAACCATCCAAAAACTTATAATAATTGGAATTCTGACCTTCGGCAATAATCAGTCCTAGGCGTGATTGAAAAAATATATACGAAATATTTTTTTATTATTTCATGAATAAACAATGGCATTAAAGAAACCTCCATCAAAAGAACAATAACTCAAAAAATAAAGAAATTAAAACTATATATTTTACCTAATTTACACAATAATAATAGGAGGGATGACAAAATAATCATACAATACCATAATAAGTCTATTTTGTGACTTGCAAAAATGTAATGAATTATATTTAAAACAATAAGTTTAAAAAAAAAGGATAATTTATGCCTTGACCCTCCCTTCTATTTATTTAATCAAGATAGATCTGTTATTTAATGTTTAAAAAAAACCTTTTTCCTTTAAGAGCTGTGCTGAGGGCAAAATTTCTAAATGATGCTAAAAGATAGTGATTCATTTTAAATAGCTCATTTTAAAATATGTTTTATCATACATACTCTTAGCTTATTACTGACATCCCTACTTAATATGAGAAATTTCACACAGCACATAAACATTTGTAATTAGAGCCAATAAGGTCAAAGGAATCTTCTAGTATTTATAATTTAAAAAAATACACATATTAAAAGGAAAAACATATAAATTAAATAAGAAGATATATACACACACACACATACACAATCAAAGCACCATACAAAGCACGCCATTATTTCTTCTAGTTAATGAAGAATGACATAATATATAAATTTATTTATATTCTGACCATTTAATATAATTTTCCTTTTCACAATCACTTACAAAAATGCATAATAAGATAGAAATAGTAAAAAATAAAATAGCTTTAAAAATAAGTCTCAAATATTTCTTCAGAAGTAATCAACATCAATCCCAAAGTCTAGTTCAACATATCAGAAATTGTTGACCACAGATAATAGCTAAGACATTTGACATATATCACTGAATTTATTTGGAAGGCAATAACATAAATCTTGTGATAAAACACTTTACATACATTTTTTTTTTTTGCATAAAAGCAAGTACTGGTTATATTCTGGAATAATTGCTCACAAAATTTAAAATATACGATGTAATGAGGTAACAAAAATTGCCCACCAAGGGGAGAGACCTGATTTATCCTATAAGAAAGTATAAGAATGGATTCAACCTATGAATTTAGAGATATTATGATTACATTGCAATGGCATAATTGACTTTAGAAACATATCCATCACAGAACCAATTGAATGGATTATTAGATGATTTTAGTTGGGGTTCGGTCAAGGTAGATCCAAAAAAATACAAATTTAAAAAAAGGGTATTTTTTAAAAAGATTATCTGCCAACGTTTCTGCTTACATTGTAAGCCATCTTCAGGGCTGCCTATCATGAAGACGAGAGAGGACATCCTGTCCCTAAGTTCACACTCAGTCATGGAAATGACCGAACCCCAACTAAAATCATCTAATAATAATAATATCTATGGTCAAAAAACTCTCTGTTTGAACAATTGAATGGAGTTCCTTACAAGGTTATAACTTGCTGATTTTAAAAAATATAGAATTGCAGCCATAATTTAAAAAGGTAATTTACATCTAAAGGATTAATCCTGCTATAATTAAATGAAATTATTAAACCTAATGGGGTCCATCTTTAACAGCTTCCTCTTTAAAGTTCCAATGGTGATTGCTTTTGGCATTCCTATGTAATCAACTCTGGTGATGTTTGAACACTCTGGTGAACCACACAATGCTCAGAGCATACACAATTGGAATAATAATGGTGGCATTGTAAATAGACAACATTAGGTGTAAGCCTAATATACATAGTAATAATAATGTGAAAATCCCAATTTTCATAACAATAAATAAAATACTTAAAACTAAGACAGGTATAAAACAGCCTTTCACAGCTTATCTTACTAATATTCTATCACAGTCTATTTGGTGAATCAAATAAATAAAAGTAAAGCTACATATTTGTAAAACTCCAGTTATTAAAATCTGTTTTATTTATAACAATGCCAATAGAAAGTCTTCAGCTTTGAGGTTGGATGTAACAAATTGCAAACTTCCTTGTTATTTTTATTTTTAGATTATTTCACATTACTTAATCAAAATAACTCAATTGAATTAAGTAGTAACAAATAAAAATAATTTACCGTTTCTTCTTCCGGGTTGGACCGTGTCAAGTTGCTGATAGTTGCCGAGCTTTCGCACATCATGTGATGGCTTCTTCAGGGCTGAATAGAGAATGAGAGCTGTTTTTAAATCCAGGTGGTATACAAAGAAGAAGCCATCACATGATGTCCGAAAGCTCGGCAACTATCAACAACTTGACACGGTCCAACCCGGAAGAAGAAACGGTAAATACATCTGAGGACCGTCGAAGCCTACGTGAACAAATAAAAATAAATAAATTCCTACTTATAAATCAATAAATCTAATAGCCTAAGTCTAATAAATAAAAGAAGGTGTCTTGTTTAAATAATCTAAAAGCATTTCAACACAAAAATAATAAGAAAGGAGGAGAGCAATGAGATTATGACGAATAACCTACTAACTATCAAATATGATTATCATGTAGTACCAACAGTTCATAAATTTTAGAACAAATGTAAGCTGACATAAAAAAAATTGGTTATATCATAGAATAATCAAGAAAAATTAATTTAATAATGGCTGAAAAATGCTTTGATCATAATAATTTAAAACAAGTTTAAAATTTTATAACTTCAGAAAGCAACTCACACTACATGAATAAAAATTAAGTATTATAATTCACAACACAAGAGAATAAGAAATGAAGTAATAGAATATAAAAAAAGGGTACATTTCATAAAAACTTTTATAATATTTAAAATATATAACCAATACTTAATTGGTTTTTAATACTGTATTGATATAATATATGAAATATATGCAGTGACATATTTTCTCACACAAATCTTAGTAGCTGGTATATAAACAAAATTTAAGAGAAAGGAACTATCCCATTAAAAAACCAGTCAAGGTTGCTTAACTTTGATAATCCATTTAGGTTAAAGGAATATAACTTAAGTAATAAACTCTCAAAAATGTAAAATACTTAACCACCCCCTGTGTTTTTTGAAATTGTTAAAAAACAAATAAGAAAAGTTCCTATTAACTATCCATCTGTCAATGATTATCCAAGGGCCCATACTAAATACTTCAAGTCATAATTGGATTTATTCAATTAGAATGACAATAATAAAATTTAAAGAAAAACAACAAAGAGCCAGAAATAAATACAACACTCAGTATATCAGATCATATTAATGGTCTATAAACAAGTTGCTTAGACTTTTCAGGAAATTTCCTGATAATTTATGTAATGAAACTGAGTTTTCAGGAGGATTATGACTACTGAATAAGTGAAGACTGCATTACTAATATAAATTCCGATCAAACTCTAAAGCAATTATATTAAATCTATTTGTATATTGCAATTTAATTTCTCAAATTTATATTTTCTCAATTTATATTATATTACCTTTATAGATAAAACTTTAGCACAGTCATTTGGTCACATTTAATAAAATAGAATGGATCAAATCTTGAATGAGCTTCAAAACTCATTGGGAAATGCTAAATATCACAATAGTTAATTCTGTAACCACCAACTACAAAAACAACCTAGTAATTTATGAAGCTAAGACATTTGACATATATCACTGAATTTATTTGGAAGGCAATAACATAAATCTTGTGATAAAACACTTTACATACATTTTTTTTTTGCATAAAAGCAAGTACTGGTTATATTCTGGAATAATTGCTCACAAAATTTAAAATATACGATGTAATGAGGTAACAAAAATTGCCCACCAAGGGGAGAGACCTGATTTATCCTATAAGAAAGTATAAGAATGGATTCAACCTATGAATTTAGAGATATTATGATTACATTGCAATGGCATAATTGACTTTAGAAACATATCCATCACAGAACCAATTGAATGGATTATTAGATGATTTTAGTTGGGGTTCGGTCAAGGTAGATCCAAAAAAATACAAATTTAAAAAAAGGGTATTTTTTAAAAAGATTATCTGCCAACGTTTCTGCTTACATTGTAAGCCATCTTCAGGGCTGCCTATCATGAAGACGAGAGAGGACATCCTGTCCCTAAGTTCACACTCAGTCATGGAAATGACCGAACCCCAACTAAAATCATCTAATAATAATAATATCTATGGTCAAAAAACTCTCTGTTTGAACAATTGAATGGAGTTCCTTACAAGGTTATAACTTGCTGATTTTAAAAAATATAGAATTGCAGCCATAATTTAAAAAGGTAATTTACATCTAAAGGATTAATCCTGCTATAATTAAATGAAATTATTAAACCTAATGGGGTCCATCTTTAACAGCTTCCTCTTTAAAGTTCCAATGGTGATTGCTTTTGGCATTCCTATGTAATCAACTCTGGTGATGTTTGAACACTCTGGTGAACCACACAATGCTCAGAGCATACACAATTGGAATAATAATGGTGGCATTGTAAATAGACAACATTAGGTGTAAGCCTAATATACATAGTAATAATAATGCGAAAATCCCAATTTTCATAACAATAAATAAAATACTTAAAACTAAGACAGGTATAAAACAGCCTTTCACAGCTTATCTTACTAATATTCTATCACAGTCTATTTGGTGAATCAAATAAATAAAAGTAAAGCTACATATTTGTAAAACTCCAGTTATTAAAATCTGTTTTATTTATAACAATGCCAATAGAAAGTCTTCAGCTTTGAGGTTGGATGTAACAAATTGCAAACTTCCTTGTTATTTTTATTTTTAGATTATTTCACATTACTTAATCAAAATAACTCAATTGAATTAAGTAGTAACAAATAAAAATAATTTACCGTTTCTTCTTCCGGGTTGGACCGTGTCAAGTTGCTGATAGTTGCCGAGCTTTCGCACATCATGTGATGGCTTCTTCAGGGCTGAATAGAGAATGAGAGCTGTTTTTAAATCCAGGTGGTATACAAAGAAGAAGCCATCACATGATGTCCGAAAGCTCGGCAACTATCAACAACTTGACACGGTCCAACCCGGAAGAAGAAACGGTAAATACATCTGAGGACCGTCGAAGCCTACGTGAACAAATAAAAATAAATAAATTCCTACTTATAAATCAATAAATCTAATAGCCTAAGTCTAATAAATAAAAGAAGGTGTCTTGTTTAAATAATCTAAAAGCATTTCAACACAAAAATAATAAGAAAGGAGGAGAGCAATGAGATTATGACGAATAACCTACTAACTATCAAATATGATTATCATGTAGTACCAACAGTTCATAAATTTTAGAACAAATGTAAGCTGACATAAAAAAAATTGGTTATATCATAGAATAATCAAGAAAAATTAATTTAATAATGGCTGAAAAATGCTTTGATCATAATAATTTAAAACAAGTTTAAAATTTTATAACTTCAGAAAGCAACTCACACTACATGAATAAAAATTAAGTATTATAATTCACAACACAAGAGAATAAGAAATGAAGTAATAGAATATAAAAAAAGGGTACATTTCATAAAAACTTTTATAATATTTAAAATATATAACCAATACTTAATTGGTTTTTAATACTGTATTGATATAATATATGAAATATATGCAGTGACATATTTTCTCACACAAATCTTAGTAGCTGGTATATAAACAAAATTTAAGAGAAAGGAACTATCCCATTAAAAAACCAGTCAAGGTTGCTTAACTTTGATAATCCATTTAGGTTAAAGGAATATAACTTAAGTAATAAACTCTCAAAAATGTAAAATACTTAACCACCCCCTGTGTTTTTTGAAATTGTTAAAAAACAAATAAGAAAAGTTCCTATTAACTATCCATCTGTCAATGATTATCCAAGGGCCCATACTAAATACTTCAAGTCATAATTGGATTTATTCAATTAGAATGACAATAATAAAATTTAAAGAAAAACAACAAAGAGCCAGAAATAAATACAACACTCAGTATATCAGATCATATTAATGGTCTATAAACAAGTTGCTTAGACTTTTCAGGAAATTTCCTGATAATTTATGTAATGAAACTGAGTTTTCAGGAGGATTATGACTACTGAATAAGTGAAGACTGCATTACTAATATAAATTCCGATCAAACTCTAAAGCAATTATATTAAATCTATTTGTATATTGCAATTTAATTTCTCAAATTTATATTTTCTCAATTTATATTATATTACCTTTATAGATAAAACTTTAGCACAGTCATTTGGTCACATTTAATAAAATAGAATGGATCAAATCTTGAATGAGCTTCAAAACTCATTGGGAAATGCTAAATATCACAATAGTTAATTCTGTAACCACCAACTACAAAAACAACCTAGTAATTTATGATTATATATAT
>KZ808045.1:40051-58069 GCA_000696205.2 Oncopeltus fasciatus
AACCAATGGGAAGGCAGACTTCGCCCAAGGACAAGACCGCGCCGGGATTATACACCACCTGGTGTATAAAACATGGTAATTATATACCACCTGGAATTTAAAAATCTCTCTTTTACAACTCTCATTCTCTTTTCAGCCCTGAAGAAGCCATCACATGATGTGCGAAAGCTCGGCAAATAACACCAATTTGACACGGTCCAACCCGGAAGAAGAAACGGTAAAAAGTTAAGTTTGTTATTGAGCAAAATTAGATCAGAAGTGCAGTCATTTAAAATGTCATGTGCGAGGGCAAAAAATATTCGATAAAACAGGCGTTATATTTAGTTCAAAGCAATTAAACGACATATATTCATTTACTGACAAAAGAAATATAGAAATATTTTAAGATTTATACAGCATAATTGAACAATTGGTAGTGAAGGAGCCTGTTATTTACAGGTCTAGAAACCACAATTAGTTGTATTTCATTATTATTATTATTATTTCATTACATAGCCCTATGTCTAAATAGGACAATCAGGTGGGGTCATTGTCTAAAATGACTAGTGCAAGTAATATTTTATATATATTTTTTTAATACAAGAGTGTGATATTCAGTTTAGAGCAATGAAAATGAAGCCGAATCGATTGATTGAAACTGAATATGTTTATTGATAAATTATATATTCCATAACTGTGACTGACTAAATTAAACGGAGAACTTATATACAAACATTTATTTACTACAATGTTGAGGTATTAACTTAGTTTATGCAGCAAACAAATATTAATTTAGTTTTTAATAATAACTATTAATTTACTAACGAAACTCCGAAATAAACTAGAACTCACATGAGAAGCATAAAAATAATAAGACATTTTTGTTGAAGAAACCTTAAATTAATAGCAATTTATGACAATTTTCAAGTTTTTAATAATTAAATTGTCTTTTTATGTATTCTGAATTGCAATTATAAATGTTATAACACTCTTAGAAAAACAAAATAAATAAAATAAAAAACATGGATATAAATTAGAGTGAATGAAAAATCTAAACGTAGAGGTCGAAAAGAACAATAGAGCTAAATGTAAAGTTAGTGACATTAGCTTTTGGCTGGAAAGCTAATGTTAAGTATACATAGAAAATGAAACACTCGCGGCTGCGGTTATATAGGAATCGAGAACAGGTGAGATAGAGAGTGTAGTGAACACACTAAAAGAAAATATCACAAGGAGCAAAATTTTCGGGGATCTCCCGCCCTTCGTCAGTGAGGAGTGAAGAGATTCTCTCTCTCTCTCTCTCTCTCTCTCTCTCTCTCTATATATATATATATATATGTATGTGTGTGTGTGTATGTGTGTGTGTGTGTGTGTGTGTATGTATGTACATAATATTTTTAAATTACCATATTTATACCTTCTTCTAAGCATGATCGATGTAGGATCGAGAGAATTGTTTAAAAACCGCGTCAATGTACCAAGGTGAGTAGATTAATTCCCATAAGATAAATTTGCTAAAACTTTAAACACATACAATATTTTTTTAACAGAAGAAATAGCACTATGTGAATCTTTAGTTTCTAAAAAAAAAAAAAAAAAATTGTTTACCTTCATTGGCACAAGAAAAAATGTATGGTCAATATTTCTAAAGAATTCCTTAAGCGGGAAATCTGTCTAAGTGTTAGTCAAGCGTTAAAAGAATAGATCACTCAAGAAAGAAGAAAAAAATGTAAGTTAAGGTGAGAGCCTGGCAGAGACCCAAGGGGAACCCCACTCCTCTTCGGCATTTGTTAGAGATCATTTGCCTCTCATGTTGGCAGCGGTGAGATTGTCAGGATTTAGTGGGGTACGGAGTGTGCCGACAAACCTAGTAGAGTCAAATATACTCTGCTTCCAAGCTAAAACCGTACAATCACTTCTTGATGCCCCATCAACGCAATACCAACTCGTAATATATCACTTTCATTTTTAATTAAATCAGTAACAATGGGAAAATTAATCGTTTTTTTTTTAAATAGAATTTGGATCTGTTCCACAGCGAAGATAAGCAATATTTATATCATGATGATAATTGTCATACCCCGACTGTGGTAGAGAGTTTTTTCTAGCTCCCAGTACGATTCAAAATAAGCAATATTTGTTTTTATAATAATAATAATAGGTATTTATAATTTTTCTTTATCAATCTATATCCCCTATACCCCCCTCCCCGGGCTCCTAAGCTTAGGAGAGCTGGCAGGAGAGGTCTAAATTTCTCAAACAATTTCTATTTTCTCTTCCACGTTCATCAGAACCGTCCTTACTTCTTGAAATTCCCATCATTCTGTAAAAAAAAAAATCATCAAGACTCCCTGTCTGTGACAAAACTTAACTATAACCCGTCAATTTCACTACTCAATTTATTCTAACTACCATAATTAATGCAGATCATCAATTTAGTTAACACAATTTATTTCAATGAACTGGTACGAAGCTATAGAGTTACAAGCAATACAAATTTATATTCTCAATTGTATCTTATCCAACATAAAAAAAGTTAAAAACTATTACAACATATTAATTAAATTAATAGAAAAAACCTCGTTCCCTACTTAAAACTAATTATTTTTACCTTATTCTATTACAAAGATACAAAATAAAAATCACAATAAAACTGTGAGTAATTCTCCCTTTGCATATAGATAGATAGATATATTTGGGAGCTACTTTGTACTCTGTAGGTCCGGCGAAAAATACTACGACCTTACTGATTTTTCCTAAGACAGCTTCCTTCACCATTGCTTTGTCTACCAGGGTGTGGAAGGTTCTCAGCCTTGTCGCCAATGATCGTGGGAGAGCTGCAATCGTCGACTTCAGATGGCTCGCTTGTCTATCCCTTTTCACTCCTAAAACCATACCTACTCTTAACTCTGTGTCTCCACCTATTGTAGTAGCAAGATGCTTTCAGATAAAAGTTACACTGACAATGAAGGGAGATACTTTAGTGAGAAGACCACATGCAAGTCTCGAACGAGAGGTTACCAACCGTAAGGAAAGACTACCTCTAGAACTCTCCTGCTCCGTGAGCAGTGTTTCTATAACCCCTCCCTAAGTAAGAGAGGGGCAATATCTTGAATCCTCATTGAGGAGCTCTTACAAAACCTCCCCTAGATGAACAATTTTCCATTTTGTAAATAATTGTAAACAGATTCTACTGCCTCTTCTTTGTTTTCTCAAGTCCTTCTTAGGCTCTCGAGATATTTTAGTAGAAGAAATAGAGGGGAGAGGTGGAAGAAAGATAGGTGGGGAGAGAGGGAGAAGAGGAGAGGAGTAGAGTGGGTGGTGGTGAGGGGGTCGGTGGAGGGGGGAGGGGTTGTTAGAGGAGGGGGAGTAGTTGGTATGGGAGATGGTATGGGGAGGGGCGGGGATGGTATGGTGAGGAGGAGGGTTGGCTGGGTGGAGGGGGGAGGGAGAGGAATAGGGTGAGGGCGATGGTGAGGGAGTGGAAGGAGGGGATGAGGGGAGGGGAATGGTTTGTATGGGGGGATCGGTGGAAGGGTATGGATGGTATGGGGAGGGGGGAAAGAAAGGGGAGGAGGGAGGGAGAGGGTGTGAGTAAGGTAGAAGAAGAGGGAATGTGGGAGGGGAAGAGGAATAGGGGGAGAGAGAGGGTGAGAGAGCGAAAGGGGAAGGACTTGTAAATAAAAGTCAAGTGGACAGTGATACACAAGAAAGTGTTCAACACGAGGTCACAACCGCTCCTAAACAATAGAGATTGGCAGGCGACATTCGTCACTAATTATTCTTACATCTCTAATTGAGGCGAATATAAAAAGTTAGGATACAATAGATAATAATACCATTTTTAGGTAGGAATTTTTTTAAACATTTTTACGATAAGCACATTTCTTTGAAGATATTTAAGAATGCATGAAAAAGATTTAGGGGCCTCTGCTGAATGTTCTTTACGGCTTCTAAGATTAATGTCTTCGTTTACTCCTAAATTTTAATCTGTATTTAAACCAAAACTAATGGGAAATGGGCTCGGTTTACGCTGCTCTTGTTGACAAATTTTACGTGTATTTTTTTTTTTTTTTTGGAATTCTATTTAATTGTTCATACATTTTCATATTAAGAACTTCATATAATCTACATAATTTTATGAGCAATGATTTCAATCAGAAACTTTAAACAATAAAGAATTTTAAGTAAATTAAATAAAAAAAACTGAAAATATCAACACTCAAATATATAATAATTCTGTTCAAAGAGGTAGCCTCCATATTCTCGTTTTTAGATGAGCCCAGCGCTTGCTTTTATTATATTGAAATTTATATAATAACATATTTTTGTAGTGTGAATGTCAACATATGATACTAATGTTCACATATAAGCCTTCAATAATCAATAGCTTTACGAATAGTCGAATTTTGTTTACGACTTCCTTTGAAATACCGCTCTTCCCCTAGCAAAATTTATACAGTTTTCAATTAACCACAGAATGAATTACTTCATTTGGATTTTTCAAAAAGGACATAAAATAAAACCTATTTCAGAAAATGGCGGAATATATAATTTTCCGAAAAAACCCGTATAATACAGAAAATAGAAAGAATGTATCAAGGAAATTTCTTGATTACTCCTGTTTAAGTAAAGTATTCTGTGAATGTTTCTTAGCACGGATTATCATAATAAAAAAAAAAGTATTTTATTTTGTGTTGCATTTGTAATCGGGTCGCTACACTAACAAAAACAAGTATTTTAAGCACGCGTACATTTATAAGTCTAGTGAATCGCAAATTAATGAATGAATTACGCTCTGTTAAGGCGACAGAAATAGCACGTCTCGATAAATATTTCACGGAGAGGCAATAACTCGTGAGCTTGTATTAATGGTCGCAGTGCCTTTCGAGATGGCCGCTCGGCAAGCCCACGCCTTTGTGACACCGTCTGATTTAATTCACCAAAGAAGCAGACTCCAAAGAGGTCGTTCGAAGCATCTGCCGCTCCTGATGGATCGGAACCAGACCACCTGTGACGCCACAAAAGACTTCTTTGTATTGCAGGTGAGTCTTTTACCCTCAAACAGTACATCCAAACTGAAGTGGTGCGGAAAGTAAGCCATATCTGCACGAAAATTTCGCAACTAATTCCACATGTGTTTGATACTTGTGGGATCCCAGAGCAGTGAGGTTCACTCAGTCTTTTTATTATGATGAGGATTGTCTTCCGAAGAAAAAATTCCCTCTACGAGATATGGAATAAACTAGAAGAACTTTTAGAGGGCACCTCGGAGGGTCCTTCAGATACTAGGCGGACTGTAATCAGTTTTTAAAAGCGTTGTAAAATTTAGTAATTTAGAAATACATGTAGTTTCAAATACTAAGTAAAAGCATGAATGCCAAAAAGGGATCCTTTGAACCATGAAAGCCCACTAAATTTAGGCTTAGGATTTATGTTTATTACGATAGTACCACATTTATTGGATCTTTCGATATAAGTAGTTATACAATTTTTTTCATACCTGTTGATCTGTCAATGTACACATTAAAGTATGTGTGCAGATGTTTGTGTATGTGTATATTCGTCCGTGCGTTCGGATTCGGGTGTGCGTATTTGTGTGTGTGAGAGAGGGAGTGAGTGTGTGTGTATTTATGTGGAGACATTTCTATTATTCCATTTAATTGTATAACAAAGTAAACTTGAGTGGCGGGCCTTCTTTTTTTTTTTTTACTTAGCACTTAAATTTTATCTTTAATATATAAAATAGATATAAGATATATGTGATATAATGTAAATATATCAAATATGTGCATATATGACAACGATTATATTTAAATACAAGATGTTCTATCTGGGCCTAAATAAGGGGTCTTCAGTATTATGTTTTTAGTTAAAGAATGTGAGGATGTTTTTTTTTATTTTCATAAGCCTTTGTCAATTATAAATCTAATGCGCATCTGTGTTTAACTGCTAGAACAATTCCTATATGGAGTAATGAAACTGAAAGCGAAAAACATGCCATAATTTGAAATTTTCAATAATAGATGCAGTATTAGACCAGAACATATTGTAGCAATAATATACTTTCTCATAAACGTTTCTTTGTTTATTCCAAAACATAACTTCAATCTATTCAATAATAAAATATGATAATAAAATAAATTTCAATTCACAATCTAAAATCATATTTTTTTTTTTGAGATTACTTAATTTTCAAATAATATTTATGTTCCTTCAGAAAAATGGTGTAATTTTGGATTTTAGGAACTCAAGACGGTCTGTCTTATTAGGTAACCATGTAAAATATTAGTCCAAGAAAGGATTTTATCTTCTTATTTTTTGAGTAAAACTTTAATTTACTTTCATTTTTTATTAGTAAATTGATTGCTACGCTTAACGAATTAGATCTTTACATAACTGACACCCATGCGGTATGCATTTTCTCTTACCAAAGTACTTTTATCTCATCTCTAAAATAAACTAATTACAGAAATCAGTTGCTGTCTAGAACTAGCAGTTTGCAGTTCGCTGCTCAATTAAAAGCATCCTCGAGAATATCTCTGGGAATTAAAGTGAATGTTTAATGAGGGTGTCTCTTCGGCTCGAGGGGAAACCCCCCCAAGAGAACGTATCACTTCTCACATTTAGTGGTTGCAACATTGTCTAGTTTAGGAGTTTTCTTTAGATCAGTGGTGTCATAACTACAAGGTGAGATGTAATCGTGCGCACACTTGACATAGAGATATGAGTGAGGAAATGGTCATGTGCTTAGCTGTGAGAGTTTCAAATACGTAAGCAGCGCCTCTTGTTCTGGGTTCATTAGTGGGAGCTATTTCGTCCTGGAGACCACTAACTTCTTTTCTGCCGTTAAAACGCACATAACATACACTAACTCTGAGAGTTCAAGCCTGCTTTCGGGACAAGTGGGACAGCAGAGCCACTAAATACACAGTGGACGATTCGCTAAATATTCACTACATTGTCCACTAACGAAAAGAGCTATAAAGTGAAGGCGGCCAAAACCATCGATAAACTCCAGGGCCTTCGCCAATTATCAGCGACATTGTGTAGGCAGAATTTATTTTTAGGGAGGGTCTCACCTTGTATTGCAACTCACCTGATAACGACCAAACTCATCACCTGCGGCTCATAAGACAAAATTCAAATGCTCCAATGCTAATTACATTAATCAAAATTCGCAAGAAAATAAATATATTTTTACTATTATTATAAAAAAGCCGTTTCTTCTTTTTAATTTAAATAATTATTATTAGATATTGTATTTTGTCCGTCGAAATTTGATGGGAGGAATTCTGAGTAAGTTCTCTTTCATTTTTACATCTCAGATGTAGATTCCCGTCCATCAGTGAAACTTATTTTACATTATAATTAGTGATTAATGTTGTATTTAGTCGCAAAACTTCATTTTAATGCCTTCCTCCCATCCCACCTACCTGTGTTCATCCCATCCTATGCTCAGTTATTCAGTTCTTAAAAGCCAGTAATAAAAATAGAACTTTGTAATTGCAATCGGATTGGTTTATTTAATTCAGTCGTTGCACATTTTTTCTCAGTCATATATGAAGTTAAATATGACAAAGAAACTTGTTAAAAACTAAATTAAATGATGACACGAACAAGGAGAGCTGAAGTCACTGACAATGAGCTTTCTGATAAAGGTGCTGTTAGCAGTGAGCAGGTCGAAGCCAATGTAAATTTAGAATCTGATTTTCAAATAATATTTAAATAATTTTAGAGGGAGAAATAAAGCAAAGATTATTATCTTATTTTGGTGATTCTTTAGCCAATAGAGTAGTGGAGAAGGTTGCGAGCTATGTACTATAGGAAATAAACAAACAAAGTCGCTTCGAATACTGAAATTGAAAAGTTACATAGTAAACTACAGACATAATCAGACACTGATACCATAGAACTGTTTGTTTACGTTTTTTGTAACAATGAAGTAAAGGAAAATAATTTTAATTTTGCTAATTTTTCAAAAGAAAAACTAGCGATTCATTTACTACTTACTGAGATTGAGATTAGAGCAATTGGTTCTTCAACATTTAGTGACATTAAGCACTATCAACACAAGAAACAAAATATTCTTCTCAAAACGGAAACTTAAGAAAACTCATGTAACTACACACGAGGATCTTGCAGCAACGAGAAGAACACTGTACAAAAAGGGTGTAAAGGTATAGATTCATTTTAGCACAATTATCCACTAACTAAATAGGAAGAAGCTACGGCTAATTAATTTTAAATAACTCGTTAATCATATTCAAAACAAGTAACATGGCGGTTCTAAGGTGTTCAAGTGCTGCACCTCGCGGAACTATTGGGTACTAACACTCATGGCACACAGCAAGATCTAGCGGTTCTGGTAGATACTATTGTCCATGTCCATTTACAGTTATAAAAACTGTTGTTTTATAATGAATAGCTGTTTCTCTCTGTTAACCTCAGCTTAAAATTCATGATTTATGAACTGAATACTTGGCTAAGGTCGAATTCCATATTATTAATACCATATAGCTCCTACGTTTTATTTAATTATAACTATTTTTTAATAAGTTGATCTTGTTAAATATGTTAATCTTAGTATCCTCATTTTATTCTATTGGAAAATATAAATAGGGGCTCATCGTCCTTTCGTAGGACCTATATAAATTATTTTCCTGGGACTGAGGGAAAATAATTTACATACAACTGGCTGACCATGTATTACCGTTAACTCTCGTTAAGTTATTGATCGTAAGTAATACCCCTATTTATTCTTCATTCTTATTTTATTTATATTGTTATTTATTGATATGTGTTATTAGTAGGTTAATGTGTGTTTAGCCTTACCATTAATTTCTAATTTCTCTCTCTCTCTCTCTCTCTCTCTCTCTCTCTCTCTCTCTCTCTCTCTCTCTCTNTCTATGCCACAAACGTTTCTCAATTGACACTCACTAAAGCTATCCAACTGCGTGTGTGGTTCCTGCGGGCGAATGCGGTTCTATGAGCTCTTAACGAGTGGGTCACTCGGACGGGTCGTCCATCAAAAGACCTACCACCACTCCCGAAACACACTATTAAAATAAAGACTTCGCCGATTCACAGCCAACCGAAACGCACAATGCTACACAGGAGCAATTTCAGAAGATGCTTCAAGAGCGAATTAGCTGATTCTCTAAAGGCCCTTGTGCATGTCTCATATAAAGAACATAAAACAAGTACGATCAACTCATGCGATCATTAATTGTTTTCTGTCCATGTAATAGAAAGACAATAAAGGTCTTAATTACCTTTAAAAGTAAATCGTTAGGCGGATAATAAATATAAATATCATTTATTCCGATCCAGACTGGGAGATATGGTACATTCCATTAGTCTAGGTCTGCTCCAGGGAGTCATCCAGTCACCTTAGCTTGTAGAACTTCTTTGGGTTCCAGTCCACCTTCATAGGAAAAAGGTGGCCAAACCATTTTGGATGCATCTATTTAACTCTCAAAATTTTATTTGAAACAGTAATTTGGTCACAATTAAATTCACTGACACATTGCCCTCTTTCTAAAAGTGTGTTCTTTGGATACGGGTGACAACAAAAACTCTTAAATTTAATTTAATTGAAGCTTTATTTAGATTTGCTGAACAATATCTGATCTATGCCTTTTAGTGTAAGGTGGGTTAAGAAGAATAATAAAAATAGAGGAAAAAGCATCCTTAATTATACAAGAGCAGTATAGCTAATAGCCCCAAAATAACAAACTTCAGGGTGATCATAAAATTATAAGGGATAAAAAACTTCACTCAGTGATGATGGTATTAATTATTTAATAAACCTGAGCGCTTTCGAGACTCAATGTCTCATCTTCAGAGCCCAGGAATCTTTCAGGCAAGAGTCTAGTAATGGACTCCTCAGACAGTCCATTACGACTTTGAAGATGAGATATATATACGAATTTTCTGGACCTTTAAAATCCTTTATTAATTAGGGAAACAATTAAGTTGGTTTTGAGCACAACGAAACTCTTTGAGGAATGAATAATCAGATTACAGAACACATATGAATATTGCTTTATAAATTAATACTTACCATACACCGTTGAAACAAATAATTGAGGCGCCAGGGTAGCTCATGGGATCCGCTTGGACAAAGCAATCCTGGAGCTGCGGGTTCAAATCCCGCCCTAGAAAAGCTTTTATCGATGAATAAAAGCCTGACCTAGGCAACGGATATTTAGAATTGGAAGGTAACCAGTAGATAGCCTCTCCCTTCATGAACCTATGTGGTTGAAAGGGAAGCTAGCACGAAGAAAAAAAATTAATTGCAAAAACAATGACACGTTTGCAAAGGTTTTTGGCTAGCCACTTACTTCTTATTTAATGAAGAATGTTACCTAATAAGGGCTAAGTTTTAATAATTGCACAGGAATCCTTTGGACCATTGCATGTAGTTGATGTCAAAGAGAAAACTAACTATACACTGGTGAGTATTAGACCTAGGATTTTTCCCCTGGAGTTCAGTTCAGCAGAACAATGGCCCTCGTATAAACTGTTAACTATAAATATAATGAATATTGCTGATTCTTGAAGACAAGATATCAGTTTCTTACCGATGCTTGGCGGTGCTTCACATTGGCTTGGCATGGTTTCTTTCTCACAGCTGGCCATGAAGCGAAATGAATAGTTTTGCCATGTCACCCTCAGCAGCAGGTCGAGGAAGAGACCTGCTGTAATCGGAGCACTAGGGACAGACGATCGCTAATGGAGCGCTCAAACCTCGCAAACAGTATCGATCCTGCTCCTACATATCCGCCTCATACCCACCTCGCTAAAGATCCCCTCTCTCCTTTCGGCACTCCAATCGAGTATGCTTGACGAGCATTGTATACAGACACCAAAGAAAGTAAGGAAACATGGTATAAGGCCTTCTCAAATACTTTTAGTGAAGGCCAAACGAATGTAGCTTATTAATGAAGATTGTTCTTAATAAAGAATGTTTAAAGAGAGTTTGACGATTCATTTTTACCAGCTAGACAACAAAAATTATATTTACTAAAATTTGTTTATTTGGATGTATCTTTAAATGCTTTAACATTTAAAGACCCTTATTACATCTCCTGAACCCCAGCTAGCTTCATTGTTGAATCCAACAACAGTCGAGAACATTTTTTTTTTTTTTAAGGATATAATGCTTAGGTTCTTTTTATTTTAATATAAAATAAAAGCCAAAGATAAATAGAATACTTTTATTTTTATTTAAAATAACCAAATGACTGTATCTTATTTAACTAGTTAAAATTCAACAGTAATTAAACATCTTATCTATTTATTATTTTTTCTGTGATTGTAGTTATTTCTATTTTCCAATTATTCGACAATTTCTTTAATTGCATTGCGTTATTGTACTTCGTATTCACATAGGCACTGAACTCCATGTAACTTAAATGCTTCTTTACACAATACAGGATTTATTATTATTATATCTTCTATTTTTGACCCTTCGTAGCTCTTAACAGGAGTTACTAAGTTGTTTACAAGGCAAAAGAGAATAAGCAAATATATTCGTCATTAAATTATTCTTTTTGTTCCAAGCCTATTTGAATAGAAGTGATTAAATGACACTTTGAAATAGCTCAAAATTGAATAAATTGTGTTGAGTTTACACTCTAGAATCTCTGCTAGCTATAGCGTTTACAATTTTTTGAATGTTTTTATTTTATTTTTACTTGTCTTTTTTTTTTTTTTTTTTTTTTTTTTTTTTTAGTGGTGTTTTGAAGAACAATTTCCAAGACACAAAATTTAGCTATAGCAATAATACTAAATCACATTTTCTGGAAGAACGCAAAAAAATAAATATTTGAGAATGTACAGTGTGGGTACAGCACCTATACCCCCCCTCCATCATCTCAGGTCCACAGGGTTTTTAACTTTTGTTTTTATTTATGGTCCTTTCCAGATTTTGAATTGGGATCAATTAGTTATTTACTCTTATTAGTTTTAATTTTAATCAAACCCTCGAAATATACTAAGTTAACGATGCTTCTGTTGCTTCCACAGAAATATATGTAATATCCGACTAGCTAGATGATATATTTGGTTCAGAGTTTTCAACATGAAACCAACACTAATTTGGTTCAGGGAGAGGTGGTGTAGAGAGAGAAAGAGAGAGAGGGGGGGAGAGAGAGAGAGAGAGAGAGGCTAAAACTTAGTAGGTGTAAAGTGTAATTTAAAATAATCCTTAAGCAAACATTTTGGTATAGGAATTTACGTGAAGCCTGAGCAAAGGATGAAATAACTGCCTGTAACTTCTTTGTTGTTTTGATTTGGACCAAAAGAATTCGCTTGTGTACAAAATATAAAAGCGAAAACCAACTGTAATTAAAATAACACCTTTTGACTGCTGTATGAAATCTACCTTCGAAATGCTTTTCAGTCGACACGGGGGGCTCTGTTTTTGTCCTTCCCCCTCATGAACGCCACGAACTAGCAAGTTCAAACTCTTCGCTGATAATGGCTCGCCCATCAAAATCTACATCATGGTCAGATCGAGAAGAAATACAATAATGTAGTTTGGCGTCCGCTATCATCCATCTAGGCCGAAGTCAATCATACCATCATCGGGATCAATCTTCTTTTCCATTAACACTTCTTGAACCTAGGTAGGTCTATGCCACAAACGTTTCTCAATTGACACTCACTAAAGCTATCCAACTGCGTGTGTGGTTCCTGCGGGCGAATGCGGTTCTATGAGCTCTTAACGAGTGGGTCACTCGGACGGGTCGTCCATCAAAAGACCTACCACCACTCCCGAAACACACTATTAAAATAAAGACTTCGCCGATTCACAGCCAACCGAAACGCACAATGCTACACAGGAGCAATTTCAGAAGATGCTTCAAGAGCGAATTAGCTGATTCTCTAAAGGCCCTTGTGCATGTCTCATATAAAGAACATAAAACAAGTACGATCAACTCATGCGATCATTAATTGTTTTCTGTCCATGTAATAGAAAGACAATAAAGGTCTTAATTACCTTTAAAAGTAAATCGTTAGGCGGATAATAAATATAAATATCATTTATTCCGATCCAGACTGGGAGATATGGTACATTCCATTAGTCTAGGTCTGCTCCAGGGAGTCATCCAGTCACCTTAGCTTGTAGAACTTCTTTGGGTTCCAGTCCACCTTCATAGGAAAAAGGTGGCCAAACCATTTTGGATGCATCTATTTAACTCTCAAAATTTTATTTGAAACAGTAATTTGGTCACAATTAAATTCACTGACACATTGCCCTCTTTCTAAAAGTGTGTTCTTTGGATACGGGTGACAACAAAAACTCTTAAATTTAATTTAATTGAAGCTTTATTTAGATTTGCTGAACAATATCTGATCTATGCCTTTTAGTGTAAGGTGGGTTAAGAAGAATAATAAAAATAGAGGAAAAAGCATCCTTAATTATACAAGAGCAGTATAGCTAATAGCCCCAAAATAACAAACTTCAGGGTGATCATAAAATTATAAGGGATAAAAAACTTCACTCAGTGATGATGGTATTAATTATTTAATAAACCTGAGCGCTTTCGAGACTCAATGTCTCATCTTCAGAGCCCAGGAATCTTTCAGGCAAGAGTCTAGTAATGGACTCCTCAGACAGTCCATTACGACTTTGAAGATGAGACATAAATAAATAAATATCATCATCACCGAGCAAAGCTTAACAGTTTTTCATCCATTATAATTGTATAGCTTCGACCCAGTTCATTAAAATAATGATTATAAAAAGTTTTCAAACAAAAGCATAAGGAAGTTAATGAAGGTTCCCTATACAGGACAAACATTTCTAAAATACATAAATGACCATTGACTTACACACTTTGTAAATCTTTCAATTAAATAAGCTAAATTAGTTTTAAGTACTTTATGTATGACATGACAATAATATTTTTGGATTTTTAGAAATATATTCTCAACCTAAAATACTAAAAAAAAAATGATCAAATAAATATAATTGATATTGTTTTTTAATTAAACTTTTAAAATATAACTCAAAACAATAAACTCATAACTAGAAATTGTCTTTCCTGTTATAATTTTAAGTTTCGATGTCAACACACCATCAGGCAAGTGTTGTATCATAAACCAATCATGGAGGTCTCCCTTTAGTATCCCAACGTGAATGAAATAAAAAAAAAACGAGTTTTAACCTAACACTTGAATCATCCACTGTTAATTATTTATTTGAGCAAAATCAATTATTCTACAAAAGTATAATTTGTCTATGAAAAATTGGGAAGGATTAAAATAAAATACAAAATTAAAAACAATTAAAAACTTATATTTTAATTTTCCTATAAAGTATTTAACAATCTCATTTTTTATACACACTTAAAGAAAAATTAGATGTATTTATACAGACATTTAACAGATTCAAAGTTACATATATATAGTAAACGTATTACAAAAGCCACAAAATGGACATGAAACATTTTTAGCCTGTAATGGTAAGGCTAGGGCTGGCTGTCACCAAGACGATTGCTAAAGAAAGTGTACCTCACTGCAAAATTATGAAAATTTAACTAAATTTTAACAGCAGTCAAAATCTCATTAAAATACAATTTCAATATATTTAAGTATGACATTTTTATTGAATATTACATTAATAACTTTTGCACAACCAGAAAAATGTACCAATTTAAATAGAAAAATAATTTTAATGATAAAATCAATTACACTGTACAAATATCTTAATAATATACAGTACTTTTTATTTGTTTTGAAATTTTTGAAGCTTGGATAATTTATTAATAAGGTACTTTCCATCCTAAAAGTGGATTCAATGCAACAGTTGAGGAAAAATCGTAACTCAATTTTTGAATTAGGCAAAGAAAGTAATTTTCTATTGTAATCATTAGGGAATACTGAACACTCACCTATATGTCCCACGAGAAACTTTAAAATTGTTATCTAAAAAGTTTTGTCCTGGTGTTCACGGTTCAAACTTAATTTTAACTAAAACATAGGATTAATTTTTTTGGCTAATGTTTGGGCCTAAATAATAAGCTTTTGCAGAGTTTTAGAAAAGGATAGGTCATCCTTAATAAGTATAAATAGTTTTAAGTTATTATACATATACCTCCTGAAGACACAATTTAGACTAATCCCTCCCCTCAAAGTACTCCTTAAATCAAGGTGAACAATTCCTAATTAAAATTTTTTTTATTTTTAGTCAGAATAAATTTTAATTTCTTTTGGTTAAGAAATAAATTACATTTTTTAAAAATACATTATCATTATACTTTGTACAATTGTTAACTACATTTACTTAGATATTTGATTTACTATTTCAGTTAATTAATGTTCTTAATTGGCATCTCTTAAGGTACAACTTTCCATTCAACACAAATTATTTTGTTTTCAAGCAATAGATGACTGTCTAACACTTGTTTAAGTTCTATAGAGCACTTGCTTAATTAAAGTATCAATCAATTTTTAAAAATTAGTATTATTCCTGACTTTTTGTTTGAAATCACCTATTATAAAAATGTGTATTGGGAAATCAGTGAATAAATATAATGAAATTCAAGAAGAGCACTCAAAATCTAATTACTTGAAAATAAATTTTAAACTCGACTTAGAAAATAAATAAAAATATTTGAATGAAAAATCCTATCACAATATCAATTTAGGCCTTAATAAAAATAGTAAAATCAATTGGGGTATTTTAAAATAAGATAGTATGAAACAAATTTCAACATAATATAGCCACTAATAGAAACAAAAATAAAAATAAGTCATTTATAAAATGTCAAGTACCAGTGAAATGCAGATTGTTGAAATTAAAGACAAGTTTCAATCAAACATTCAGTATTGCACCATTTAACCCATCATTATTGGTTCAAATAGTGAAACATTTGAAAAATATATCTAGACAGTCAATGTAAAGGGAATTATGCATTTCTACAAAATGGGAATCTCTTTCAGATTCCTTCTTAAAATGTTTAAACAAATTAAGACTGAATGAAAAACTAAATAGAGTTGTAGCAAAGTGCTATTGGTTTGGATCAATTAGTTTCACTCTTATAGAGTACAGATGTTCTTAAACAAAATGCAGTCATGTCAGAAAAAGTGCAGAATATTGTAAATATGACTTTCAGTAAGAACAAGTTTTCAGTCCACCTTTCAACGTTCAGCCATTTGGCTCTTACTAAAACAGAAAGGAAACCCAGCTAATTGCTCACAGTATTTTTACTTCACTTAGCTTCCTTGAGGTAGCTTATATTTTTGGGGGAAAATATTGGACATAGAAGAAGCCAATATTGGTCAATTATCAATCATACACTCTGGCTCGGAGGAAATAAAGGAATTAAACAAAAAGAATTTACATATTTAAGAGAAAAAATAAAAGCCATAATTAATTTGTGCAGAAATATAATTTTAAAAAATCATAAAAACTTTTCTTCAGTTAACAGAAATAATTATAAGGAAATAAAACATAAAAAAAAGTGTATATATTATTTTAAACTTATGCATAAAATACTTATATTAGGTTTGAATGCAAGGTTTTTCTGAAATGTTGTCACTTTTAAGTCAAGTTTCTTTAGCTTGCAAAATTTGAAGTGTTAAATTGTTCATTAATTATTAACTTTTTAATAAAACAAAGCTAGAAAGAATTTTTTTTTTAAATTAGGTCCATTAACATAAAAACAATTTACCTCAGAAACCATTTCATAGAATAATCAAATAACATAGAAGTGAATTTTTATTTTCTTAAAAATCTATAACCTGTTTCAACACCTTGACATGTTTGTCAAGAGTAATTAACAAAACCTGTTTGATAGGAAAAAATAGGGTTTGAGATATTTATATTTTTAAAGATAAAAATATTTTCTTGAATGAGAACTATTCTTATTGGAACCAAATATAGTTTTCAATACAAAAGATTTATTCCAGAATGCTTGAATGAAAAAGTTAAATTATTTTTCACATAAATTATTTTTTAAATTAAAATCTATAAATATAATGCATTAAGATGACTAGCTGATTTATTGAAGTACTGAAATGCTTATAGCCATAAATCCAGTTTTTAACAAAACATATTGATACTACATACTGATACAGCATACTGATCTAAAACAATATTCATAATGTAAAGAGTATTTAAAAAAAGGAAATAAATAATATTCAGTGAATAAAAATAAATACTTTAAAAAGTTATTTTAAATTTCAAAAGACTGTTTTTATTCTTGAAGGTTTGTTAAGAAAATGGCCATAGATTTTAGTGATTTCACCAATTTTTGAGGAAGTTACAAATGTTTCTATAGTTTTCAAAAATGTTTGTTTCTGAAAGGTTTCTTTCTATTATTATTTATAATGATGTCTCATAAAAATATACACTTGCTTGCCAAAAAATTTGAACAAGGAACCTATTAGTCTTGTTTTCAACACCTTTTCATGAGAGATATAGACAATTTCAATAAAAAGGATTCTGGCAAACAGTTAAACATTTACTCTTTAAAAAATCTTGAATAGTCTAGAAAAGAATAAACTAAAAATACCTTTTAGCAGAAAACGTTTTGATATCAAATAATTTTAGTAAGTTAAAAAAAAAGTATAATAAAACAATTTGTATAAATTAATAATGTATAAGGTTAGTTTTTAGATTCATTAATTTCAATCAGAGCTCTTCACAGATACTGAAACATCATTTAATTAAATAATAATGAGCTAAACCTAACAAAAAAATAAGAAAAATAGGCATTAAAAAAAAATATAAACTAACTCTGCATTACTCTTCCGATTGATTGTATGGACTGTAATAGTACTTCATTATATATATAATAATTTCTTTACTATTGATTTCAACAAAATAACCTAAACTATAAATAAGCTTACAATACTATAACTATTAAGAAGAATTCATCATATTATTACGAGAATTCATAGTAATATAATTTAGTAAAATATATTGAAAAATAAGATTATTAAATTTATTTCAAAGTAAAATAAGAACGTATTTTGATAGAATTAAAAAATAATAATAATAATTTGGAAAATAAAGCATGT
>KZ808045.1:58305-95220 GCA_000696205.2 Oncopeltus fasciatus
TATAAATAAATATTTTATTTTTGTAACAAAAGTAGGCATATTCAAATTTATCAGTATACACACTTTTTTTTCAGATTAACATGAGATAAAGCAAAGCAGATAACTGAGATACTAAGAGCTTTACTATTTATTGGTGGCACAGTATACTTATTAGGGGTAAAACATATATTATATTATACTAAGAGCTTTACTATTTATTGGTGGCACAGTATACTTATTAGGGGTAAAACATATATCATATTATACTCAGAGGTGTAGCGTTTGATAGAATCAGAAGCATGATCCTGATATTACCAATTCTAGATCAGAAAAATAAATGAAACAGTCATTTGAAATAATAAAATAACTTTTTCTTCAACTGTTAAATAATAATTCTCGAATTTTCAAAGTGACAAAACACTTTGGTGGTAGTAGCCTTTGATTTACTTCTCATTAGAATTTGGACACAAATTGTTAATAAAAAATATTAATAAATTATATGCAATGCCATTGAGAATCTTAATTAAAATTTCATCTGAAAAATTTATTTATTTCTCAAAATAAAAATACTGAAAAATAACAGCAAGCATGAGCACAAGTTTCTGAGTACAGAAAAATTGGTTAGTTGGGAAGAATTTCTAAATTCTAATTCATAGGAATCACTTGTCTTCAATAGACATTGAAATTAATATAATTTATATAGTAACTGAACTTTCACTTCTTACTGTAAACGAATGTGCAATTTACTAAAAATCATAATATAATAAACAATTTTTTTTTTCATTTTAATGTTTTGACATGGAAAAAAACTATGAATGTATAATATTATTTGTCCATAGAAATATAGTTTATAGAATGCATTAAATATATAATTCAGAACTATTTTCAATACAATAGTCCTTTTTTTAATATATAGTAGCATTATTATTATTTAGTTCTTTCGTTCATATAATTTTAACTGAAGCAGTGAATCATAAAAACAAAGGTCATAAAGCTGGGAACTCACAAACAAAACTAAGCAAATTAAGTTTAGTAGCTCAAGTGTTAACGAAATATTTAATTTTTTTTTAAGGCATTGAGAATATCAAAGTTTCTCGTGCTTTTGTCTGATCATATTTCTCTTTTATTTTATAATTAAATTAACCATATTTTATAATCATAGATGTTTATTTTTTCTTCACTGTTGAATAATTATATAACTTAATAATGGGATTAGGAAAATGCACTTTAATAATTTATTAATAATATTTTTCTAATTTTACAACACTAATACAACAAAACCATTAAAACAACAATATATTCCACCTCTGAGATGTTAATAAAGGATAAATGTAGGGAAAGCAAAAAATAACCAAGATTCTCAATTTCACTTAATTCAAAACAAAAACTAATAAAGTCCATTATTTGTTCTATCACTGAAAGAATACTTTCCTTAGTATATTTTATTAAAATGTCTAAATTCTAATGTATTTTTCTTGTTTATTTCTTCACTCAAATAGAACCATCAGCAGACAATATACTTCAATATTATATACATTATATACAATTGGATAAGCTGACAGTAATTTTTGTAAAGAAAAAATAGAAAATGTATGCCTACTTATTATACAATTTAAAATATTACACACGAACAAATTTATAAAAAAAATGATTTTTTTTCTTTTGTTTTGTACACGTAATTTTCATATTACACAAATATTTACAGGAATAACTATATTTACAGAAGGCTTTCTGTCCTCATTTCTGAGCAAATAAAATATTTTGTACTAAAAACAATATGTATATATAAATATATCTTCATAAATGTATAAAAAAAAAATTAATTAAGGGTTCCTCGGCAGCCTTGTGCACCACATAGACATGGAATTTTCTCTTCTTCAATTGGGAATTTATAGTCATAGGTTATTTCTTCATTCACACTAATTGGTTGCTTAGAATAAATTACTATTTTCTTTTGGTTTTCTATAGTTATAATTTTAGCATAACAATTAGGGTTACAACTGTGGTTTATGAACCTTGCAAAATTCCCACATTTTGTAGCATCAATTATTGTATCAAGATCTATCCTAAAGAGATATGAACTACCAATACCAATCGCCTCATACTGCCTTTCTCTGAGATCTGCAACTATAGGTCTTATCATCTGCCCAACATACTCAATAACCATTTCATCAGCAGCAATAGGTTCCATGGCAAACAGACCCCAATCATGAATAGATGATTTTGCAAATCTTAGGGTCTTTTTCCTGAATTTTAGTATGTTGAATTTAAGAAGGTCTGAATCAGTATCGGTTCCGAATGCAGTTAATAACCTTCTTTGGTTACTTCTTGCTTCACGAGAAATGGCAACCATTTTTCCAGATTGTTTTAGCAAGACACTTTCCTCTGGTTCTTCAATTGCTGAAACCATGTGCACAGAACGATGTGCATTATGTTTAGCCTTTTCTTTTTCTTTGGAATCAACCTTATAATATCCTTCAGTCCTAGCACAACCAGTTTTATGTACTCTATCATCCTTTCTACGCCTTTTTGGAGGAGGAATTTCAGTTGCAGGATGATCCACCCAATGAGTGTCATTTATCCAGTAATTCATGTCATCAGACAGCAAGTGTTCATAACTCATCCTTAAATAATAAATATCTTCCACATCCAAACCTTTTGTCAGGAATTCATATAAAACATTAACTTCTCCAATTATATCTCTTTGAGTATGAGTTTTCTTCAGAACAGGTTTGGGAGAGTATTCACGTTTCAGTATTCTGTTCTCATGTATTGGTTTGAGAGGTTGCTTTCTTCTATCACCAATATAATCATGATCAAACAATTCGTGTGGAGTTGTAACAATGTTGGTAGATGGCTTGGCAGCATATGAATGTTCCATAGCTATGTGAGTACCAATGTTTTCTTCTTCCCCTTCTTCTTCTTGGTCTACTTCCATTTTTTCAGTGGTTTGATTTACATTTTCTTTTACAATAACATCAAGCTTCAATTCTTCTGGTTTCTTAACTGGTTCAATTATTACTTTCACATCATCTGATATTTCTAAACCACTATCAATTTCAACATCAGGTATTGGAGTAACAGACCCAGATCGTAATGGCTCTTCTAAATCAGACATAGACAAATAATCCAAACAGCTTCTATTATCAGGTGATGATTTTCCACTTTCAGTTTCAGAACTTGTTTTGTCTTCATCCTCATCCTCACTAGAACTTGAACTTTCACTCTCAGACTCTGCTGCAGAACTCTCTTCCATTGATTCATCTCTTCTAGGGCTGGCTGCTGGGCTGCTGCTACTGCTACTGGAGCTGCTGCTACTACTCGAAATGACTCTCTTTCTTGTTGTGATCATCTCTTCTTCAGGAGTTATTTCCAAATCTGGTGTTTCACTATCAGATCTCTGAACTATTTCTTCATCATCACTAATATTTCCTTCTTGTGAAGGTTCATCTATACTTGGCGAAGGAGCTTTTCTTTTCCTTCTAAAAGAAGGTAGTTTGGGAAGGGAAGCCCTGATGCCAAGTCCAAATGAGCCCAGTGCCATCATGTCCAATGCCTCCATACCTGATTCTAGTAATGAGTTAAGAATGTTGCCAGTATTAGGGGGAGGTTCAGACTTAACAGGTGTACCATCATTACTTTCTTGTTGTTTACATTCTCTTTCACTCTCGTCCCACCACTTTTCAAAAGCTTTGAAAGCTGTATTTTCAACCATTTTCTTATTGAAATCTTTCTTAAGGATTTGCTTTAGCTCTTGTGTGATCTTTTCAAGGACAGAGCGTATTGTAGCTTCATGAGGACTTACTGGTATATTTCTTGCAGGGGCAGGCACATAACCAGGAGGAGGAATATTGGTGGGTGGTCTGATGTGAGACAGATGTGGAAATGGAGCTGCTCCCGCCACACTAGGAACAGGGAAAGCAGGAAAGCCAGGAGGACGCCACATGTACATGTCTGGTGAATAAAGATGACCAGGAGGTGGGTGGTTAAACATACTTGGGGTAGTAAAGCCATTATAGTGGGGAGCTTGGAAAATATTTGCAGGAGGCTTCACTTCTTCTATTTTTTGTTCACCAGAACTTAAACTAGACAAACTCATTCTATCATCATCTTCATCTTTTTTAATAGGAGAAATTTTACCAACCAATTCACTGGCTGGAGACATAAGTTTAGATTCTTTTGTAAGAACTTCATCTTCATCTGAACTTATTTCACTAGAAAGGAATGTATTATCTTTCAAAAAGTTAGGTTTTTTTACAAGAAGAGCAGAAGTTTCTAGCATTTCCTTCTGCTTAGCAAGTCTGGATTTTTCTATAGCCTTCTGATGGCATTCAAGATAAATTTCTAAAGAAAGAAAAGGTGAAGGAGGAGTGGACAGAGGTTGGTCTTCATTTTCTGTAGGAGAATCATCTAAATCTTCTAAGCCTGGTGGAATTGGAAGAGAATTCCTCTTTTTGGAGTCTTTAGGCTCATCATCCTCTGATTCACTATTAATTATTTGTAGGAAAGGTGGGTGAGAGCCACCCACAGTTTTTTCTTTAAGTAACATTTCTATTCTCGTGTCTAAGTCTAGGTGTTTTCTTTCAGGTGTGGGCTCTTTCCTTTTTTCTTTGTCTAGTTCAATGTCGGGTGGTGGGTGAGGAGGTAATGGAGGAGGTGCAGGCTGAGGGACTTCCCATGGCCCGATTGTAGGGACAACCCACGGAGGATGAGGGATTGAAAGACTTTGAGGATGGGTATAGTGGCGATAAGCATTAGGATAAGTAGGTGGTGCTGGGTGATAGGGATGGTTGAAGTCAAAAGGTATAGCTGTAGCACTTTGATAAGGATAGAGCCTGTCATTAGGAAATGTCTGTGGGCTAGGAGTAATTGGCAATGGAGGTACTTCGGCAGAACTAGGAGTTCCATATTTATGGCTATTATACTGTTTCCCATCTCTCTCCTCTCGGATTCTCTCTCTCTTTTGACGAGGTTTGGGAGGAGGTTTGGGTTTCTCTGGAATAGGCTCAGGCTCAGGCTCTGGCTCCTTTTGTGGCTTCTTTTCAGTTGTCATATCAGTATACATTCTACTACAATCCTCCCCAAAAGGATCTAGGAAAACTTTTACCACCTTCCCCATCACTGATGTATCATTTAGCTTTTCTACACACAGTTTTGCACCTTTCACAGTTTCAAATATAATTTTAGCCAGACCAAGATGTCTTTTTGTCTCAGGATGATAAAATATAACAATATCTTCTGCAGCTCCATATTTGTTAATAATATCTTTAAGAAAAGTACGATCAATATTATCATTTAAATTGGATATTGTTACTTCAACCGGAGGAGGTATACCAACATAATTTTTATCAATAGTAAACCTAGGTACAGGAAGGTCAAGTGTATCCATTCTCGACCAAATCCTTGATAACTGAGACCTCGGGTCACGAACCTGCAGAACAGGAGGATGTAATCCATCACTTGTTGCCTGACCATCATACCTGTTAACCAATAAACATAATGACTAAACTAAGGAAAACACAATAGCTAAAATTTTTCTGGCACTCATAGACATAATGAGAAACAATAATATTTTTTTTAAATATTTTCTAAATCAAATAAATACATACAAAGCCAAGAATTACAAATATGGTGGTACTAATTATGATTCCATAAAAGGCAAAATGGGTAATAAATTATTGCAATTCAAAGTTTTAAGCCTACTACATTGCACATTTTGCAGTTCTATAATCTGATGATAGATTATTATGTCACTACTGCCAAACAGTCTTTAGTCAGTATTCACACTCGTTTTTGGTGACCAACTAGCAGGCGTAATGTGAGATCCCACTTTAAACTAACCAATTACGAGACTTCACTAGGAGAATGCTGTATTGATTCAAGTCGAAAGACATGAAACCCGTCTAGCATTTTGATTCTCACAATTTGGCAGGAGGAGAGAATGCCAAACCAATAGAACGAAGTATTAATACTTTGTCTATTTTATGTAATCCTTTCCCTATTTTATGCCCGATACATAAAATAGGGAAAATATTGGTATTTTTTATGTTTAAATAGACCAGTAGAGCTTCAAGTCCTTCTTAATGAATTGGACCAATTCAGAATTGACATCGGTTCTACCAAAGAGATCTACTGGACTGGCAATGGACTCATAGAAAAGGCAATGGACTCACAACATTTACTACAGTTGGCATAAGAAAACTTGTGGCACTAGTTCCATTGTGAGAGGAACGACAAGGCAGCTTGTCATTGTTTCTACACCGATTAATGAATGCCTGAGTTTCATTTGAGTGAAAAGTACTTTTTATAATTATATTTTTTAGTATTAGTATTTTTAGTTGTCATGCACCAACTAAGACCACCAGTGAGGAGGATAAAGAAAGATTTTACAACTCCCATGAAAGAGCTTATGATGCAAACCCTAGAAGTTATATTAAAATCCTACTGGGGGACTCAAATGCCAAAATTGGAGAGGAAAAAATACATCGACCCACTATTGGACTCCACAGCCACCATCATGAGAGTAAGGAGAATGGTCAGAACCTCATCAATTTTGCTACTTCCTGTAGCCTTGTAGTTGGAAGCACATTATTTCCTGGCAAAAGGATTCACAAGGCTACCTGGAGGTTTTCAAATGAAATTACTTTCAATCATATTAATCACCTGCTCATCAGTGCTCGACACAGAACAAACCTACTGAGTAAAGATAGAGATTCTAATGTTGACTGACTATTAGTTATAGCAAGGATTTCAATCCAAGGAATAGGAGATTCCAGAGACCGAAGAAGTGGCACTTGGTGATTCAGATGGCACTGTTCAAATCAACTGGCAATTGAACAGGCTATGGCAAGGACTGTTGATGAGGCACTCAGAACCAAACCAAGCAATATATAGGATTACCTTGGTTTGATGCTGAATGCAGCAGAGCCACCAATGATAATAACTGAAGTCCAACTTTACAGTATAAGAAGAAACAAAAAGAAAAGAGAAGAAGAATTGCAGTTGCTATGGGACTTGTGAGTGTTGAATACATACAAGTCTTGTAGCAACTACAATTTTGATATGTAATTTGATAGAAATAGAGAAAATATTGATAATATCCACCAGAATTTACTACCAAATAAGTGAACAGGTGACCCTTCAAACACTTGCAGATAGTTTTACAAACTCAGTTACAGTGAAATATTTTAAGCAAAAGTAAAAAATGAAATATTTTATACATACTTCATGTTATATTTAGGTAAGCATTTTTTTTTTAAACAAAGAATGAGAATTCTATAATTAATGAAAAATGATAATAAGATTTGAGTAAGCTTACCTGTAAACCTTCTGAGCACCTTTCACCAAGAAAGGATCTACTAAGAGTTTGTAATTCCTTGCTTTCATGGGTGGCTGCTGAGGATTAGTTGTTGAAGTAGCCTGGTGTTGGTGAGGAGGAGGAGGAGGAGGAGGAGGAGGAGGAGGGGGAGGAGCAGAGTGACTTTTATTAGGAGGGGGTGGGGGAGGTTGGTGATGGTGGTGATGATGAATGGGAGGTGGTAGTGGATGGCGGTCACTTAAATGATGGCGATCACTTGCATGATGACGATCGCCTGAATGGTGGGAGTGTGAGTGGTGGCGTTCAGAAGACTGAGAATGGCGTTCAGTAATAGAGTGGCGGTCAGAAAGAGAATGACGATCAGATAATATGTGTCGTTCAGAAAGTTGGTGACGGTCCACAGGTAAAGAGTGGCGATCTGAAGAAAGCGAGTGCCGGTCCGAACAAAGGGAGTGGCGATCTGAAGAAAGGGAGTGACGGTCCGATGAGAGTGAATGACGGTCAGAAGATGGGTGACGGTCTGAAGGGAGAAGATGGCGGTCAGAGGATTGATGGCGATCAGAAGATGAATGTCGGTCAGAAGAGGCATGGCGATCTGATGATGAATGACGGTCATTTAAATGACGGTCACTAGTGTGGTGATGATCTCTCGAATGACGAGAGGATGAGTGGTGATGATTTTGGTGGTGGTGAGAGGACGATCCACTTCCCCGGTGATCTCGCCGGTGGTCAAAATCCATCCTTCCACTCTTCGCCTGCCTTGGATATCTGTCTGTTAGCAATAATACAATAATTTGTTAAATAAAAATCCAAAAAGCATTTTTTTTTACATGTAATTTAAAATAATATTTTTTCCTAAGCCTTTAATGATAAAATATAATGAATAAAATTTTCAGTAATAATGTTTATATTGCCAAGGAGAAGGCAGGGGCCCCACTCAAGGTTTAAAAAAAACTGAAAATTAAAATAACAATCAGTAAAATTTATTGATTTAACATTCTAGGATTTATATATTTATATATTATGCCCTCTAACCTGCTACCTCTAGTTGAAAGTTAATACATAAAACAAAGATTTCTAGTTTAAGATATAAATTATGTAATTTGATCTTGAATTTTCTGCTTGTAATAATAGATTTGGTTGCATTCATTTAATCACAAGCCTTGACATGGATTTGAATTGGCTATGTGTGGGCATTGGAAAGTTAGAATTTAAACACATGTTATGTTATGTATGTATGTAGTGTGTGTGTGTGTGCATGTGTGTGTGTATAATTTGAAGATTTTTGAGGATCTTGGTCAAATGCTTTTGTAGAATTATAAAAATCATATTATATTTTGTGACATTTAATCTTTATCATTTATAAAAGTAATTCGAGTAATTTTTAAATATTTTTATTTGTGGTTTTATTTATCCCACGTAAATTATAAATAATTAATGAGAGGGAACAGAAAATAAAAAACTATCCGTCCTCGCCAGGAATCGAACCTGGATCTCTTGCTATCCGGGCCTCGCGTGCTGACCATTACACCACAAGGACAGGCTAGTTATCTCACTCTATTCCCTCTTCATTAGCGAGAGCCTAACTTACGAGAAAGACGAGAAATTCGTCTTAAACTCGAAGTAGCTGACATTGTCATGCATTTTGTCGGCTCTCGTCATTTATTATATTAAATTTTAATTTTTAAATATTTTTATTTGTGGTTTTATTTATCCCACGTAAATTATAAATAATTAATGAGAGGGAACAGAAAATAAAAAACTATCTGTCCTCGCCAGGAATCGAACCTGGATCTCTTGCTATCCGGGCCTCGCGTGCTGACCATTACACCACAAGGACAGGCTAGTTATCTCACTCTATTCCCTCTTCATTAGCGAGAGCCTAACTTACGAGAAAGACGAGAAATTCGTCTTAAACTCGAAGTAGCTGACATTGTCATGCATTTTGTCGGCTCTCGTCATTTATTATATTAAATTTTAATTTTTAAATATTTTTATTTGTGGTTTTATTTATCCCACGTAAATTATAAATAATTAATGAGAGGGAACAGAAAATAAAAAACTATCTGTCCTCGCCAGGAATCGAACCTGGATCTCTTGCTATCCGGGCCTCGCGTGCTGACCATTACACCACAAGGACAGGCTAGTTATCTCACTCTATTCCCTCTTCATTAGCGAGAGCCTAACTTACGAGAAAGACGAGAAATTCGTCTTAAACTCGAAGTAGCTGACATTGTCATGCATTTTGTCGGCTCTCGTCATTTATTATATTAAATTTTAATTTTTAAATATTTTTATTTGTGGTTTTATTTATCCCACGTAAATTATAAATAATTAATGAGAGGGAACAGAATTAATTCGAGTAATAGTGAAGAATTGTGAAAAATAAACAAAGTAATTGCAAACCAATGTAAAGACTCTGAAGATATTATTAGATAATATTATCACAGTTAGGATAAGAATAATTATAATTTACAACTTATAGATTTAAAAACTTCATATTGGTGATAAAAAAAACTTTTGTTTCAAATCTATAAAATTGAAAAACTGACTTATGTGTGGAACCAATTTCTACAAAATGGAAGTGCAGAAGAATAAGCATATCAACCCAATTAGCCAAAAGTCAGTTACTTATATAAAAAGTATCTTGGGTTTGTAACAGTTTTGTTCATTTTTGTTCACATTATAAATTCATAATTAATAAAAAATTCACTTAAAGTATTTATTGTATTTATATAACTATTTTGTTCCTACAGATTTCATTTAATTCTACTCATTTTTAAAAATATATTTCTTCTCATTCACTTAGATAACATGATTATGTAAATTAGCATAATTTTCTCTTTATATTATAAAAACAATCTATAAAAATCCTTATTTAATTATTCTTCTATAAAAAGAGGTTTACCTAGGCAGATGAAGAGGTATTCCTTAGATCGCTACATTCCATTGAGAGTAAGGGTCGCTGTCATCGCTACCCTTAGCTCTACCCAAGATCCATGCTATCTCCACATTTCTTTTATACAGAAGCCTGGAAAACGATCAAGTCATAGAAGAGAACCAATATTTCCAAAACTTCTAAGGTTCAATTTGCAAGTTTTGCCATTTAAAAGAAAATTGATTTACATTGTTTTACTAGAAGTTGTTTTACAAAATTGTTTTTCTGATATTGAATTATTCACTTAGAATGATAATAAACATATAGAGGAATAAAAATCTACCAAAACAAAACAATAACATTTTGGGAGTACCCAAAATTTTCTTGTTCTATTCAATAAAAACAACTTTTTGATTTACTATTTACTAGTGGTGAATTCATAAACACCATGTTACAAAATGTTTTATTACTTTCAAATAAAAAGTTTAATGTAGATACAATAAAGAGCTAAATAAAAAAGAAGAACTAAGTTAAATTCCAAAACAATATTCTTNAAAAACTTAATAATCCCTTTAGGAGTATAAGCTTGTTAAATCTTATTCCATTTCTTCAAAAAAGTCTCAGTTTAGTTATTTTTTTCTAAGAAGAAAAATGACAGCTTCCTACTAAATACACTGTTATTTTATGTGTATGTATATAAATAAACAAACACACACATGTAAAACTAATTGGTTAATCCTGTGATAACATTTTAATGGTATTATGTATAAAGCTTATATAGGGATTTTTTTTTTTCAAGGGGGCAAGTTTCATGAATCTCCTAACAATGAATACTTAAAATATTTTTGCTGTCTAATATCTAAATTTAGATTATTTTAGAATTCCATGTTTACAAAATGTATAATTTTAAATAAATTGATTTTCTTGATGTGATTGGCAAATTAGTCAAATGTTATGAATGTGTAAGATGTAATATTCCAATGCACTAGGAATTGGATAAAGATTGTGTGATGTTTGTTATATTGTTCTTCATGGTTTGTATTAATTGTCATAATGAGTTATATTTGTGGCATTTACAACCACTTACTAGGCTCTTTTTACAACTAATTTTGCTAAAATTGTAGTGAAAGTCAATAGATTATAAACTGATGAATTCTAACTGATTCATGAATTTATATTAAATTCATGCTTTATTTATTAATAAGTTTTTTCATGCTTCATTATATAAATTAGAGCAAATGATTAAATTTAATTTCCATGCCTCAAGGAATATAAGTGTAAAAAGAATATGGTGACTAAACTTTATTCTAGACTGGAAGGGAAGGGAGAGTGGGGAAAGCCAAAATCAAACTAGTTATATAGAAGATATATACAGCTAGGGATTTGGTCTTAGGTTATAAAACTGATTTTAAATCAGGTTTAACTTATTTTAAATCTTAAGTTTATAAACTGATTTGTAAACAATAAAGTTTTTTTTTTTTTTTAATTTTGCCAACTTTTCGGCCTTCATCAAAGTACGATAGGGAGAGAGAGACTCCTGCTAGGTAAGTAAATCATGACTAAATGCAGTCATAAATTAGAGCAGAAGTCTCTTCCCATCACCCTATTTACCCTTACTGTCTTAGTTATTAGCCAAAAAGGGCCTTACACAGAAACTAAGAAATAATGTTCCAGGGGACATATGTCCCAGAATAAAATTTATTTTTCTTTCTTTCTTGATGTTCAAATTTAGAAATATCATTTTATATCATACTGTTAAAATTTATTGTTTGCAATAAAATTGTGGGTTTTGTGTATATATTTCTTTAAAATGAAATTTTATTATAATTTTCCTATTTCAAGGTTTCCATTTTGCACAAACCTGAAGAGTTTTACCAGACACTCCTTGAACGTTGTAAATCTGCTAAAAAAAGGATAATGCTTGCTTCTCTCTACCTTGGCACAGGACCGTTGGAGAAGGAACTTGTGAGTTCAAAAACTTTCATTTATAACCTTGTAAAAATAAGTGTACCTTTTTTAATTGTTACTTTTGAAATGCTGATAATAATAAGTTAGTACAGAATAAATCTATTATCTACAGTAGTATATTTGAATCTATGGATTTTACACAATTTTGAAAAAAATTATTTCAGTTCTAAGGTGTCAGAAATATAAATTTTTGCAGATGTTTGCAAATAAATTTGTTTTTGTTGTTTGACATCAGATAATTCATTTTAGTAATTTATTTTGAGAGCATGCAAAACTTGCACATTTAAATTTAAAAAGTATCATGCAGGAGCCTGTATAGACTATGTAGATTCCTATTTTCCATAAAAGATATACTTTTAGCTTGCTCTTAAAAGCTGGAGAAGGCAATAAAAATAAAAGGAAAGAATATTAAGGCTGGTTCTAGACTGTAAAGTCCCTCCTGAAGATTGGGAGCAGTGCTTAACAATCATAGTTACTCTCTTATATTTTTTACTTTCTTATAATTTCTTAAATATCTTTCATATATAATTAAATACTACACATTTTCCAATATTGCAGATATGGATGTGTGCTAAAACGCAAATGAACAGGCACAAGCACACACATGAACACACACACAATCAATATGCAGTTTATATTTTAAATTGCAATTTGATATTGAAAAACAAGGCAATCTTTAGAACATTCAGACAAATATTGGGTTACCCACACAACAACCTATGGACATCTTAACAAAACTATCCAAAATTGGTTAAGATATCATAAAATTTAGAAATAATAAAAACTGAAATTTGAATTTTGCTTTAAATTACTATACTTTACTTGTGGTAAAGAAAAATACATTGATTATAAATTAATACATTTCATTAAATTAAAATCAGTTTCAAAGCATATTTAATGCTAAATCAAGTACTATCTCAAGTAACATATCACAAAAACTAAAAACTTAGGAAATGATTTTTGTTCAAGATTATGAGTTCCACAACATTGAAGTTAATAGATTTGAGCAATTATAAGCTGAGATTTATAATTATTATTATAAGCTTCAAATATTTACTATAATTGTTCAAAGAGACATTTTAAAGTAATGAAAACAGTTGAAAGTAATTTAAAAAATTCTTACTAAAAAAAAAATGTTTTAACAAATAAAGTACATTGCAGTTTCTTTTAAATAACTACTGAACACACACACACACACACACACACACACACACACACACACACACACACACACATATGAGACACATGCACCACAAACATTTTAAGATTAATTATTCATGGGTATAAATAAACAAATCAAATAATTGTGAGAGGAATATATGTTTATATTGAAAAAGAAGCAATAGAAAAAATATTTTATTTTTTTCACTGAAAACAAAAAACCTTTGAAATTATCAATAAAAAGGGAAAAGACTTAAAGTCTTGGGAGGGAAATTAGAAGGGACTAGATTTAATAAAAAGAAACATAAAATCTTAGGAGATTAGCATGGTTTACCCTAGTTTAACTACTCAAGTCATATGAGTAACAAGCATGCAACCTTCCTTATCAGGGGGGAGGGGATTCAATAGCAATTACTTAATGGTTTGTTGTTGTTGACTGAAAGGATATGACTTTTATTATATACAAATTGAAATTTCATAAGAATCATTACCTTACACAAATTATTAATTAAGAAAATTGTAAATGGGTAGGAAATTTTCTTCATCAAATTTCTGAACAAGAGGTAATCGAAAGAGTAAAACTTTAGCAAGTTATATTTTTTCAATAACTGGTGAATTTAATACTGTAATATATGAGTGTGATTTTATATGTCTGTCTATGTGTATATATAATAAAACTGTGGTAATTTGAACTAATAAAATACAGTACTGGATATAATTATTTGTAATCTTTATTGAAAAAGATAAATTTTTTCCAAAAAGTAATCTTAGTCAAAAAAACAAAATTTAAAATGAATGCAAGAATTTACTGAATAGTCACAAATGAGGATGGGTGTAAATGCTGAATTAATTATTTTGCTTAATATACAACAAAAAAAAAACCCTAGATCATATATTTAATGTATTATTACAAGTAGTCATTACTTTGGATTAAATTAAAATTAAGAACTATAGAGGCCAAAAATTATTACATTAATCATAAAACCAGAAGAGGCAATAATAAGGAAAGGAATGGAAGGTTATAATTATGAAAGGTTATAAAGTAAACTTTGGTTTGCTTAATACATTACATAGTAATTAAAGTAAATATGTAAAATATGAGGAGCAAAGTCTTTTTCATTCCTACTACTTCATGTATATCAACATATGAAAACAAAGCACCCAAAATTTATTTGACAGGACCATCTAATACAAAACATCTATTTTTTTTCTCTTTTAAATCAACATTTATTTGAGTAAATCATTTATACTAATAAAAATAAAACTTATAATTGAAACAAATACAGGATATACCTTCTTTCCATTAAGAAAACAAATTTAAAAGAAAATGTAGCATCTAGTGGCCTTGCCCAAGTTTTCTACACTGAAGTGTTTTCATAAATATCGAAATCTTTAATATTCCAAAACAAAATAACTAAATTTAAACTACTCCTGACAATAAATTACTTTTTAAAAAAACCTTTAAAATAATGCCCAATACATTGTAGAATACAGTGCACTAAAAATTAATAGTTTACAAAAAGAAAAAGTTACTTCTAAGCAACAAAGTAGAATATCCCACATAGAGTCAGAAAAGAAACTTCATTTTACATGACATTTTGAAGTGATAAAATACTAAAATAAAAAGCATCAGTAACAGACAGTCAAATATTAACCTATTTATGTTTTCGTACAACTTATTTATGTTACACACTTAACAATAAATGAGTATTTTAATAGAGAACTATAATTCCTATAAGTAAGAAAACAGTAAAGAAGGTTAGACACCCTGAATCAAAACAAATTTTTTTTTTTATCAGATCGAACTAAACAGGTTATATAGTTCTATTCACAATTATATAATTTTGTTGTAAATAAAAATTATACTTAATTATTTATACTTACACAATAAGTAGTATAAACTTAGCGAAGTTGACTGATGACACCGTGCGCACCCCCTTCTCACAGGATGAGTACTGAGTGTTTTTCAGAGCGAAAGCAGTCTTCGCAGCTGCCGACTCTGGAATTGGTTGTAAATTGTCTACAAATACAAATTATCATTTTAAAACAATTTATGTTTTTGTATGCCCAACTATTTCGTTCTACATCTCTGAATTTATTGTTTTTTTAATATTTATTTGTTAAAATAACTAAAATTAATAGTTACGAAATCACTTTATTTATTATGTTTTCGAAAATATGAAGCTATTTTGAATTCATCTTAAACATTATTTAATTAAATTGAAAAAAGAGCTATATAACAGCAAAAAAAATATAAAATAAATTAGGTATTTTTTATTTTTTTCAGAGGTTGGCATATGTTAGTAATCATGAGGTTTCTTCATTGTTATTTGTGAACATGCCATATATTTTGAGATGACAGGCTAAAAAGAATATTTAAATCTGTTAAGACTTCTGGAAATCATGATAAGAAACGCTCTTCATTTTTTAGAACAAAATAATCACTTTCAATTCCCCAACAATTTCGGATGGTTGCATAATGTGGCTCCTACGTTCCCGATGCATGGAGAACAAGTAATTTTTTTTCTGCTAGTAATTATATTTTTCTCCAGACGCTGTTGATTTTTTAATCGTAATTCATTTGAATGCATTTTTATTATACTCCTTGATTTAGTTAAACTTTTTTTTTTTTTAATTTTTACATTGTATTAAATTTAGAATATTTGGTAGATTTGTTTTTTTTTTGTTTTTTTAAGTCGTATGTTATGATTGAATATGTTATTACCACTGAGTAGCTAATTATCTTTTTAGCACTCATATTTGAGTTTTTCCATGGCCAACTTGGTTAGTTTAAGTGAATTATTTCTTCTGCCTTCCTGTTGGTGTGCTGTAGTTTTTAAGTGCCTGTATTTTGTCTTCATGTTGAGTATTATTTACCGGTTTCTTTTGGTGGTTTAAGAATATTCTAGTAACACTATTTGCCAAATAAGTATTATTTATTTTTTTGTATGTACTTTGGTACTTGGTATTCCTCCTTCGTCTCTGTCCTTCAATAGACCAGTTGCCCAGTTCTGCTCGTATATTTCTATGATATGGGACTCCTTTTTGTATGCTTTGGAGATATTCCAAGTTTGAGAAGCATAATTTGGTTAGTGATCCCTTGCCTTTGTGTACGGTAGCTGCCTTGGTTTGTCAGCTGAGAATGCATACAATTTTCTTAGGTGAAGAAGCACTTACTAGGCGTCTCAATTTATTCACCTCTTATCTCAAGGTGTTATATTTAACGCATTAGATTGCCACAAATCTTCATATTTTATAATATTTATGACAATATAAGAATGAGCAATTATGAGCACAAATAATAAAAATACCTACAATAATATGCTCACTTATGCACTCCATTTGTGATTTTGATAAGTAAGGTAAGGAGTTGCCGGGTAATATCAACTTTGTTGAAATGGTTAATGTATTTTCAATCATTAAGGTAAAGTTATTCGTGTAGATCAGTATGCTTTTACATAAGGTAACTTTTCTTCATAGCTTCAATTCTCACCTCTTGCAGGGCCTTTGTGCAAGGGCCCTTCTGAAAATTATTATCTCTTTTCTGCCAGTAATGGTCCAAGTCATGTTAATTTTTCAGTTTTTTTTAGTTTATTGATTATCTTAAATTTGTACTTGGCCAGTTCTATGAATCTCTCTAATTAATATACTAGGGCGTAGCTGTATGAGACTCATGGAGTTTTCTCTAGATTACTAATGAAGCGAGTCCTTTGATTAACAAACCCTACTAAGATCATCTCTATTGAGTGAAGCTGAAGCCTTTATTCTTACTTAGTAATTGTGATTCTTCCAAAAATTAACTGTTTCAGTCTATTGTTTCCCATTTGTTAATTAGTGACTGGCTAATATTTTTTTAATGTATTTAGAATGTAAATGATAGCTTTACCTATAGGTATGATATAAAGGGTTGTTTAAAAAGAAAGGCCAGGCTAGCTCAGGGGATCTGTTCGGGTCTCGCAATCCTGTTGCTGCAGGTTCAAATCCCGCCCAGAACAATCTTTTATTTATAAAATAAGAGCTTGTCCTGAGCCGTGGGTGTTGAGCAGTGAGTTTAGAATGGCAACCTGTAGATAGCCCCTCCCTCCATGATCCTAAGTAGTATGAAGGGAGGCTAAGAATATAAAATGGAAAAAAAAAGCGTTTTATCAAATTCAATATTTCTATGGACTGTTTTAATCCTATTAAAAACTTAATAATCCCTTTAGGAGTATAAGCTTGTTAAATCTTATTCCATTTCTTCAAAAAAGTCTCAGTTTAGTTATTTTTTTCTAAGAAGAAAAATGACAGCTTCCTACTAAATACACTGTTATTTTATGTGTATGTATATAAATAAACAAACACACACATGTAAAACTAATTGGTTAATCCTGTGATAACATTTTAATGGTATTATGTATAAAGCTTATATAGGGATTTTTTTTTTTCAAGGGGGCAAGTTTCATGAATCTCCTAACAATGAATACTTAAAATATTTTTGCTGTCTAATATCTAAATTTAGATTATTTTAGAATTCCATGTTTACAAAATGTATAATTTTAAATAAATTGATTTTCTTGATGTGATTGGCAAATTAGTCAAATGTTATGAATGTGTAAGATGTAATATTCCAATGCACTAGGAATTGGATAAAGATTGTGTGATGTTTGTTATATTGTTCTTCATGGTTTGTATTAATTGTCATAATGAGTTATATTTGTGGCATTTACAACCACTTACTAGGCTCTTTTTACAACTAATTTTGCTAAAATTGTAGTGAAAGTCAATAGATTATAAACTGATGAATTCTAACTGATTCATGAATTTATATTAAATTCATGCTTTATTTATTAATAAGTTTTTTCATGCTTCATTATATAAATTAGAGCAAATGATTAAATTTAATTTCCATGCCTCAAGGAATATAAGTGTAAAAAGAATATGGTGACTAAACTTTATTCTAGACTGGAAGGGAAGGGAGAGTGGGGAAAGCCAAAATCAAACTAGTTATATAGAAGATATATACAGCTAGGGATTTGGTCTTAGGTTATAAAACTGATTTTAAATCAGGTTTAACTTATTTTAAATCTTAAGTTTATAAACTGATTTGTAAACAATAAAGTTTTTTTTTTTTTTTAATTTTGCCAACTTTTCGGCCTTCATCAAAGTACGATAGGGAGAGAGAGACTCCTGCTAGGTAAGTAAATCATGACTAAATGCAGTCATAAATTAGAGCAGAAGTCTCTTCCCATCACCCTATTTACCCTTACTGTCTTAGTTATTAGCCAAAAAGGGCCTTACACAGAAACTAAGAAATAATGTTCCAGGGGACATATGTCCCAGAATAAAATTTATTTTTCTTTCTTTCTTGATGTTCAAATTTAGAAATATCATTTTATATCATACTGTTAAAATTTATTGTTTGCAATAAAATTGTGGGTTTTGTGTATATATTTCTTTAAAATGAAATTTTATTATAATTTTCCTATTTCAAGGTTTCCATTTTGCACAAACCTGAAGAGTTTTACCAGACACTCCTTGAACGTTGTAAATCTGCTAAAAAAAGGATAATGCTTGCTTCTCTCTACCTTGGCACAGGACCGTTGGAGAAGGAACTTGTGAGTTCAAAAACTTTCATTTATAACCTTGTAAAAATAAGTGTACCTTTTTTAATTGTTACTTTTGAAATGCTGATAATAATAAGTTAGTACAGAATAAATCTATTATCTACAGTAGTATATTTGAATCTATGGATTTTACACAATTTTGAAAAAAATTATTTCAGTTCTAAGGTGTCAGAAATATAAATTTTTGCAGATGTTTGCAAATAAATTTGTTTTTGTTGTTTGACATCAGATAATTCATTTTAGTAATTTGCCCAATGCAAGGATTTTTTATTTGATTGTTACAGTAAATAGATTTTAAACTGTCATCTTCAAATTTTGTAACATCCAAAAATAATTTTTATAAATAATTAATAATTAAAACATTAATAGTAGAGAATTTGTTGGGGTTTAGTCAAGGAAGATTTTTAAAAAAATTTTAAATGTATTTTTTAATATCTACTGACAGTTCAGCTTACAATGTAAGATGTAACCCATCTTCAGGGCTGTTGAAATGTAAGTTGTAAGAAAAAATGAGTAAAAATCTTGAGGGAACCCCAACAAATTCTCTACTATTAATCTCCATGGTCAAAAAATCTTCATTTAAACTTAAACATCAATTATAGTTTTAAAAATTATAGATATTCAGCTACTGTTCAGTCAAGTTTAGCAAACATGAATTACCACTGGTTGAAACTTAAATGTTTAACTTTTTTAAAATTTAACTTAATAACATTATTTTTTTGGATTATATAAAATGTTTTAATCATGCCTGATTTTGATTAAGTACTCTCTGAAAATTATAGTTCATTAAAATATATTAAGAAGTTAATATCTTTGTTGTGTGGGATATTTTAAAATTCAATACTGAATATACTTTTCGTGAGCAATGTAAACTAATTAATTGGAATGTTGGGTGTCAAGTCAACCTCATTTTTTACATGAGAACACTTTTGAATATTTGAAAAAAATCAGTTAAAAATGAGTTTTTATGACCGTAGATATTATTATTAGATGTTATTTTTGTTTGGGATCAGTTAAAATGTGTATTTTTTAAAATTATCTGCCAACGTATATCAGCTTACGTTGTAAGCCATCTTCAGGGCTATCATGAAGGACGTCCTGTTCCTAAGATCACATTTTCATGACTAACTCTCGCCTTCATGATAGCCCTGAAGATGGCTTACAATGTAAGCTGAAACATTGGCAGATAATTTAAAAAATACATAATTTTTTTAATTTGTATTTTTTTTAATCTACTTTGACGAACCCCAACAAAAATAACATCTAAGAATGCAGTTAATTCTTTTCTCTCACTAAATAAGTGCAAATCTTAAATTTTGAGTAATCTTGTATAAATAATCTAAAGATTAACTCAAAATTAAAATGAAATTATTGTAGAAAGAATGATTGTATTGAGCTGTATGATAAATTTCAAGTCATCAGTTAGCCTACGACTTAATTATGAAACACTCCAAATCTAAAAGTGTGAGTGAATATTCTTGCAAAAAATAATTTTTACTTAATTCTGTTTCGGTGACCAAGTGTAGATGCTGTGGATGGGAAAACATTATGGATGAATTCTAAGCGAAGGTAAAAATTCACTCAAGAATTTAGTGAATTCTTACATAAGGAAATGTTTTGCTCTCCTTCACAACATCCTTAGACCTCACATATTTTTAGAGTTTTGTCAAAAATTGTGGGATCTGGCTGAAGAGTTTTAATGAATCCATTGTATAGCCTGGACCTCGGCTCGCCTACTATTTGTTTTGCTAAGAACCTTTCTAATGTAAAAAAGTTAGGCTGGCTTCAAAAAAAGCTTTATTTGGGTTTTTGCTCAAAAATCCCAAAACTTTTACAGCGACAAAAATTATTTTTTTTAAACTGAAATTAATTTTCTCCAACCCTACATTTTCTAAACTCTCCAATTTCGTTCCATTCATGAAATTAAATCATAACTGAAATAATTTATTTTTATGAAATATGTTTTTTATTTAATCTTGAAGTGACTTGTTCTACTTGGACTTGATCCCACCTCTAAGAAGATCATATGCTAAAAGTTGTGATAGTGATTTAACAGTATTGTTAATTGGCTGATTACACTATTTTTTTTTTTTTTTTTTTCGTTTTTCCAATATATACAGCTTGGTTCTATACACTTTCATTATATCTCCATATTATTGCCTAAAGCAGTTTATTAACTGAGTCTCAGAAAGAGCTATGATTAATCAAGTCTTGCATCCAATAGCCAATTATGTTCTTCATTCTCTTAGCTGGAAGGATCAAAGATTTTATTTCCTTAACCACACAACTTTTTCTGTCAATTTTTTTAAAGGGGTGTATATATATATATATATAAAGATAGTTTTATCAAATTCAAGATTTCAAAGGACTGTAAATGTTTTAATCTTATTTAATACTTACCTATATCTAATAATTACTTTCTAAGCTTGCTAAAGTCCATTCGACTTCTTTAAAAAAGCCTCAGTTTAGTTATTTGTTTCAAATGTAACATTACATGTTCATATAAAATTCTCGTAATCTTAAGGCATTACTAAAAGAAAAATTTCACAGCCACTGAAGCAACTCTTGAAATTATTAAATATGAAGAGGATGTCCTTGACCAGCATATTGTGTGGTGTTTGTTTGAAAATTTAGCAGTAGTCATAGCACATTGGAAAGGAAGAAGGTCTTCTAGCAACAATTAATGAATATTGATTTATTAATATAGGAAGCTGTTGTGTCAAAATATTCCACTAGTACATTGCCAGGGAGTGTGGTGGATCCAAAGATACTGTTAGTTGCCATCCACTCCTCACCATGGTGATGGTGAAAATAGCAGTGACTGGTCCCTCAGGAACTTACTTTTCAGCAATCAGCTAAGAGATTAGAAATTTGAGAAAATTTATTGAAAACCCCTTCAGATATGAAATTTTACCAAAAGATTGTTACCTGCGATAAAAAGTGGGTTTACTGACAAAATCCGTGTAGCAATGGCTAGATCACAATGCAATTGCTTTTCCAGTTGCTGCAATAGGGCTATTTGGGGGGGGGGGGGGGAACAAACTCATGCTTTGCATTTTTAGGATTTTGAAGGTGATATTCATCTCATATTTGTTCCTGATGGATGCTCTGAATTCTGAACTCTACTGCGAACAATGAAAGATTTGATGAGAAGTTATGTGAGTATTGTCCTGCTTTGATCAACTGAAACAGAGTTTTATTCCAACAAGAAATGCTCGTCCTCATACTTCCTGTCAGTCCTCTTTAAGCTAAACGTTTAAAGAACTTCATGGGTTCATATTCTGGCCATATTTACCATGTAGTTCCAACCTTCCATCAACAGATCACTATATGTTTTGATCAACAACCCATTCTCTTCTAAAGAAAAAAATTGATAATTTTGTGGTTCATAAGTTGAATTTTAGGTCCAAGAGTTCATTGTCAGCCATCCCAAGGAATGGTGTAAATGTGTGATAGAGCAGTTGATTAGCAGATGGCTAATAACAGTAGATTATTAAATGGACTAAACTTTGAGTATTAATTTTATTTTATTTCAAAGATATAATAATACAAATATTTGATTGAAAAAAAAAACAACGCAAAAAGTATTTCGTCAAAATGTATATAGCAGGTTTAGTATTTTCGATAAACATTTTGTATTATAGGATCTATGCTCTTCTGGGCTGGACCTATGTATGATGCAGGGGATACCTCAAGTAGGAAATTTCTTCGAATTATGTGTTGCGAGTTTAGTATTTTCTTGGTCATATAGGATCCCATGGGGAATTTTGTGAGTCATACCTTTATGACCCAGGTGTTGCGCAAAGAAGCGAATTCCTTCAAAATATTTGTTGCGGGTTTAATATTTAAGAAAACTGTATTGTCATACGGACCATATGTAATTTTGTACTTGACGTACGTTTGATGTAGAGAGTGCGTCAAATAGCGAATTTCTTCGAAATTTGTGTTGCGGGTTAANTTTTTCTTTTCTTCAGGTACAAGTGATAAACTCAAAAATGAAAGAAATCAAGGACTTTAAAGTTAATATTCTTCTGGATGCTAATAGAGGCTCAAGGGAAAAAGAAAATTCCCGAACTTTGCTACTTCCTCTAGTACAAAATCCATCTCAATGCAAGGTGAATATTGATTTCAAAATATTGATTTTTCATTACTGAAAATACAGCAGTACTGAAACTTTGAAGTTATTAGAAGAAACAATATATCTCATATATAGTACACCCAAGATCTGATTGCCCCTGAGGCCCGAGGGTGGGAGAAATGCGTGGCCGATGGAGCAAGGGAGGGGGACATGTATTCAAAATTTGAGAACATTGGTTGCCTGGAGCTCATTAACCTAATCGGTTTGGGTATGGGTATGGTGACAACATTTGTGATCCATCTCGAGGCAGGAGTGCCAGCCTGGTGAGGATAGCTCGTAGGGGCCTTCAGATATTGGACGTACTATTATTACTATTTGATACTGTTACAAAAAAAAAAAATATATATATATCTATATTCTATACAAGACTAATTGAGACTTTCACTTCACATAACTATATAGTGATGGTCTGCTTTTTTCGTTTTTTTTTTCTAAACTAAAAGACTTCTGAAATGGTACNTATATATATATGTGTTTGTGGCACTATCTCATTTATCTCACTGCTTAAATTTTCTCAATTTTGATTTTTTTTTTCTTTTTCAAACTTAATAAATAAGTTTTGGGACAGGAATGGAATTTGACCACCCTTTGAGGACCTTTTTTTATTAAAACTAAACTTTACGTATGCCATTTAACTGCAAAACTGAAATAATAAAATAGGCCCAGTGAGTGAAGTTTGTGTAATTGCTTTATAGTATAAAGTGCAATTGGCACTATAAATTGCTTAATAGTGCCAATATTTATTTATTACACAAACCCTAGAGAAAAACAGCTCCCGAAAATATAAAAAACTATACCTTAAATACTTGACTTGCAATCAAAAGTAGGATACTGGAAGTGGAGATTTACCTGAATTCCTAAAGTGTTACATATCAATGTACAGGATGTCCTTGTTATTTAAAGTATTCAATTTGATATAAGAATTGTGGCACTTAATTGTATTGAATTTATAGAAAAATAATTACATACCAATAGAATGGTTATTCAAAAATACAATCTATAAACCAGTAAATTAGTTAGATAAGGAAAGAGGCTCCCTTAAATCCAATATTTGATTGGAAATATTTTAATTTAAGTTATTTTAAGTGGGTTCAAACTTCACTTAAAGCATTAAAACAACTGTTCATGAAGACTTTCTTTTAATTCTCAAAATTAAGAACTGATTTTAATCTGAAGCCTGCCAACTGATTAAAATCTCCTTTGATTTCTATTGATTTTCTAAGAAAGAATAATGCTCTTTTCTAAGTGGTTTTCAAGAGCAAATCAAGGAACTGCAAAATGTGATAGAAAAATTGCAAAATTAATTGTTTTTGAAGGTAACAAAATTATTCTTACATTAATTAACTATTTTTTTAACTGTGCCATCTAGAAGACTTTGAGGACTTCAATGATTAAATTATAAATAAATTAGGTCTAAATGGCTAAAATTCTGAAAATATACTACTATGTCGAATAAGTTTTTTATTATTATTTATTTCAGGTATCATTATTTCACACTCCTTCTCTACGAGGCCCATTGAAGTATCTCCTGCCTCCTCGATACAATGAACTAGTAGGTCTGCAACACATGAAGTTGTACCTCTTTGATGATTCAGTCATAATAAGCGGGTAATTATTATTTTCTCTGTGTTCTATTCCTCATTAATAATTTAAATTTGTTACTCATAAGTTATTTGTTAGACAGGGCTAATTTAAGTGAAGATTATTTCACCAACCGGCAGGACAGATACATTTTAATTAGTGAATGTAAAGAATTAGCAAATTTTTATTGGGATCTGGTGCAAAACATATCATCTGTATCACTTGGCCTTAATAAATATGATTCTGTAGTACCTCCGTAAGTAAATTTGGTCATTTCTTAATTTGTCTGTAAGCTATAAATAGGTTTTTTAATAATTATTCTGTATTTTTCCTAAAATTGAGAATTAATTATATTTACTTAGTTAAGTTAGTATGTACTAGCAAAAATATTAGTGGTTCAGGAAGTTAAATTTTTATGACATTTTAATTTGTGTCTGAGAATTTTAAGTGTGAAATTGCATTAATGATAAAGCAAACTCTACTTTGGCATTTTTTGTGTGATCTCTGCTTTTTTAAATTAAAGTTCAGGGAAAGTGAGTGAAGCTGAGCCAATTCAAACCCTTACAGGCCACAATGTGTCCAGTTCTCTTTCCTTTTCATATAAAGTGTATTGTGAGAGTTAAAACATATTGTAATTTGTGAAATATTGATCAGAACATTCATTTTACAATGTAAGTGCATTTGCTGTCAATTCAGCAGTTTTAAATTTAAAAAATTTGATCATTATTGTTTTAAAAAATTCATAAGCTGTACAATATATAACTTGGTCCTTAAGTAAGAGAACTAACTCACCATCTGCAAAGTTTTTATTTCTGAAATTTGGATTTAAGATTCTGACAAGAGTAATACCATGAAATTATACTCCGATTGGCATGCTCAAAACTGCACACTCATCTGACTTATTAAATATATAGGAGTTTAATCTTCTCTAAATTTAAATAATTTATTTTGTAATATGCATGCCAACTCACTGGAAATTAGATAAATTAGACCTAGGTAATTTTGGCCAGCTTTAAGATTAACTATTGATCATATTGCCCCTTTTCTTTCAAGAATATCTTTAATACCTGAATTTCTTGACTACACAATCTTAACTCAATTTTAGTCGATAAGTTTTTTAGTTGAGTTGCAGCACTCCTGAACTATTTTTAATTTATCGAGTGGATATTGCCTTCTTGAATGTTTTTATTCCTATACTATGTGAAAGACGTCTGCCTGAAAGACTGTAATATGTCCACAAAATCTGTGGTCTTTTGACAATGAACATAAAAAATATAAAATTTTATGTTCATTGCCAAAAGATCACAGATCTTCATCAAATGAAAATATCACCAATTGTCTGCTCATACAATTTATAACTGCTTTCAGGTTTCAGCTGATTTTCTTTAAGGGAATCAAATAATTCACATTGGTACCATGGAAGTAATTTTAGAGCTTCTTTTTGCAAATTGTTAATGACTTTATGACAGCCGAGGGGAAGCGGATTTAGATAGAGATAGAGACTAAATTAAAATTTCTTCTTTGTTATTGTTATTAAGTATTTGTAACCTTTATATAAACAATTTTATATTGTTTGTAAAGGAAGTGTAGATTGTTCAAGTTGTAAACTAAGTAATACAATAAATATTAATTTAGTTGTGGTTTATTATCCCCCATAAATTTTAAAAAATTAATGAGAAGTAATAGAATAAAAAATCTATCTGTCCCAGCTGGAGATCCAGGTTCGAGTCCTAGCTGGGACAGATAGATTTTTTTATTCGATTCCCTCTCATTAATTGTTTTAAGTAATACAATCTTTCTTAAGCAAAAATTTTAATAATATTCATTAGTGTGAAATTGCATATAAATTTGTGCAATTTTTCAAAAAATATTAGTAATGTAAAAATAATTTAGTTTATCATATCTAATTTTAGGATTCACCACCCTTATAAATCAAGAAAAAGTGACTATATAGGTGATGCCAGAAACAAAATATGGGGTTTTTACAATAACTCTATTCTAGAGAATAATACAATTAAAGGTAATCTTTTTCACTCCATCACTCTAGTGTTAATTATTAATAGAGAGAAAAATTTAGCTTGAAAAAATTAAAAGCAATTTTATATGCATGCAAAATATTAACTTTGAAATCATTTTTGCATTTTAGCTTTCAAATTACCCATCTTGTGCTCACTCACATGAGTGAGACAGAGAATGTTTTAGCAGATAGATCCAAGACAAGCCACTTACAACAATCTTTCTAAAAGAGATATGAAGTACACGTTTCTTTAAGAAAACTTATACAAATGGCATGACAATACACTGAAAGGCAGTCACTTTTGTTTATCTTTTTCATTTTAGCTAATTCATCAATGCCAAAAAAAAAAAAAAAAAAACAATGAAAAAAACTAACTTTTTTATAGTTCTTATTTTCTGAGAAGTTGGTCTCATAGCAAAATCAACGTAAATTCTGTTCAAGTTACTTTAAATTGTCCTTGTACCTTCACTTATCACATTAGAAGTATGATAAGTGAAGTAAATATTCTCATGTATAATCTTGAATGTGTATTAATACCTGACAATTGCTATGTTGCCAAAACCTCTGAAAAGGTAGGCATTTGGCTCTCAAAGGTATAAATGTTGGAAAACTAGATAAGTGGGCTTACAACCTTTCTTAAAAATGCCATAATTAAAATGAAGGAAATTCTTTTTTTTCCCCCCCAAAGTATTGTTGAATTTTTTTCTTTTGTTTTATCATCAATTTGTAATTATTTCAAGTATTTTCAATGTGAAATATGTCATTTGTTTATAAGCACTTTTTTGTTAATTTTCTTTAAAAATGAACTATTGTAGTTGATGTGAAATTAGATTTAAAAACAAATTAATTTTGTTTTAACTTTAACATTAAGAACACAAGTATTAATGTAACTTTCCATAGATTTGAAGACAAAAGGGTATATCTAACTTAACCTTTTTAAATTAATAAGAAAAATAAGCTTATCTATATGTCCTTTTTCAGATGAAAATTTGAAGACTTATGATACATGGATATTCCCTCTTCTTGAGCTTCCTCCCCTAGGGGTTCATCAAGATAGCCAAGTTACTTCCCATTTATTAGAGACTGCTGAGAGAGGCTCAAAGATTACTATTTCTACTGGATATTTCAATTTAACTGATAAATACTCAGACACAATCTTGCACAAATCACAAGCTCAATATAGAATACTCATGGCACATCCATCTGTAAGCAATCTTTTTTTTTTTTTCTTTTTTTTTTTTATTCAAATTATTCAACCTTTTAATTTCATCAATCAAATCAATTTTCTTAATAGATATATACCAAGCAGCTGAAAAAGATTGTAGTATTACGTTTTTTCTTCCCAAATATTACATTTTTTCTTTCCAAATATAATTTGAATTATAAAAATTATTCATTTTTGTTGTTCATTTATTTAATAATATACCACTCATATCAAACTATTTGGATAAAAAATATTAGCATTCTAGCTACTAATTGTTGTTCTTATGCTCTAATAAAACATTAATTAGACCTATTTTGACAAATGACTCCGAAACTTGGATTCTTGCAAGGACTCAAGTACTGGAATTGGCCAGGTTAGAAAGAAAGATTATAACGGGACTTTATGGGGCTGTGTTTGTTAACAATTATTGGGTAAGCAGAACAAACATCAAATTAAAAAGCCTGCACAAGGACTTAGATGAGTTCAATATAATTAAGCTTTCTCAGTTTTGCTGGGCAGGCCATATGTTGCTTGGATGAAACCAAAGAAAGTCCCAACCATACATAAGGTTTTATGCCCTAGGCTTTGATGTGAAGATTTTGTAGCTACCGATGCATTGTCGATACTTGGTATTCAAAATATTATCGATACTTGCAGCAAGGAATAGGGATGATTGAGAGTCATTGCTGGAGCAGGTCAAGACTCAATGTATGGGTTGTAGATTGTAAAATATAAAAAATTATGTAAATTCACCGGGTTCAGTGTTTGTGGAAAGGATTTTGTTTCAAAATCATATTTGAATTTGATTTATAACATTTTTGAGATGTATTAAAAACAGGAAAAAAAAAGCTGATTTTTGTATCTTTCAATAATCAACACTTGAAGAAAAGATAATATCAATTTATTTATTTATTTTTTCCTATTTTCTTGGAAAAAGATTAGCCCTATTTTCCCAGATGAGTTCTTGAGATCAAATCTCATTATATGCTGTTATATTGTCTAAATTATTATTTAGGGAAGTATAATAATTGTAATGCTTCTTCCCAGGCTAATGGTTTCCTCAAGGCCAGTGGACTAGCTGGAGGAATTCCAAGTGCCTATACTGGTTTAGCACTGAAGTTTCTTGAAAGTGTAACATCTGCTAGGATGGGTGACAGAGTTTCAATGCTTGAGTATGTCAGACCAGGATGGACCTTCCATGCTAAAGGCCTGTGGTATACACCTCCTGAAGAAACTTTGCCAGTCATGACTTTAATAGGATCTTCTAATTTTGGTAAATGTTGCTTACTAAATTGAAATGGAGTTTTTGATGGTAAAGATAATTAGTAGAGAATTTTTTGGGGGGTTCATTTAAAATAAACATTTTTTAATTTTTTTTAGTATTTTTTGGATCAACCTTGACCGAACCCCAACAAAAATTCTCTACTAGTTGCTTATAAACATAAGTTTATCTGCTTATCTAATAATTGAGTATCAAAATCTTGAATATTTATTTTTAAACCTTTCATTTTTCATTAGTTAAAATTAATAAAAAAAATCTGGATTACTACTTGTTATAAATTTTTTTTTTTTTTTGTGGCGTCAGGATTGCGAGACCCGTACGGATCCCCTGAGCTAGCCTGGCCCCCCGAAAATAAATTATTATTAATAATATTTCACTTTTCTGATTTATAACTGAAATTCTTTAAGTAGAAACTGTGAAACTAAATACATTCTGTTCGTGACTCAACATTTGATCGCGTTAGCAAGACGTCCCCTCTTGCCTTCATGATAGCTCTGAAGCCCTTACAATGTAAGCCGAAATGTTGGCAGATAATAAAAAATACACATTTTTTAAAATTGTATTTTTTGTTTACTTATAAGGAGCATGATTTACCTATATTAATTGTAAAACCACTACCAGATTTAATTAATTGTATTTAAAAATATATATATATTCGGCATGATCCATTGAAAAAATAATAAATAAAATCATGCTATTTGAAGTGAAGATTAGCCTAAAATCCGACCCTTAATCAAGAAATTTTCCTAACCTGCAGTGTTAGAAATTTTCAGCCCTCAAATAATATTAGTATAATAATTTAAAAATATATTCTGTTTATAAGTGGAATAATTAAATTTGGAATGTGGGTTAACCTTAAACCCTGCTCATAATTATATTAAAATTTTAAAAATTGTATTATATTAGAATTATAGAAAGCTTAATTACATTAATTTAATGATTGTTTAAATGAACATAAACTATTAAATATGGTTGTTCATGAGTGATGGTCTGTCTTTATCCTCTTATCTGTCTTTATCCTTTGACTCGGTCATGGAAATGTGAACTTAGGACAGGACGTCCTCTCTCATCTTCATGATAGCCCTGAAGGTGGCTTACAATGTAAGCCGAAACGTTGGCAGATAATCCTTTATTAAAAAATACATTTTTTTAAAATTTGTGTTTTTTGGATCTACCTTGACCGAACCCCAAATAAAATCATCTTAGAGTAAGTATATTAGGCTTTCATGCCCAATCTTCGTTCCTCCAAATTCAGAATTAAAAGAAGAAGAGTGCAGGAATTCGTATATCTTGTGACCTCTGTGGTTGTCAACAATAACTTCTGTTCCAAAAAGAATAAAAGCAGCCATAGCAGTTATTATGGCCTAATAAGGCATTTTAAATCTAATATTATAAACTGAGACACAAAAGCTACCCTATATAAAACCCTTGTTAGACCAGTCCTTTAATACTGTTCTGAATGCTGGATCCTCAAAAGGGGGGACAGCAGAAGCTAACTGTATTCAAAGGAAGATTCTAAGAAGGATTTATGGGCCAGTGAGGCAAAATATTGTTTGGAGGAAATTATTTAATCTGGAATTATAAGAAAATTTTGGCGATACCCCTGTTAACACACTAATACAGTTAAGTAGGCTACGATAAATTGGACGTGTGCTGCTTATGAATGGTGATAGGATCCCAAGAAAAATAATGAATTTCAAGCCAGTGGGGATAAGAAAAAAGAATCAAGATAAGATCGATATTGTCTAGACCAGGTCAGAATCCTTTCCTGGGAAGCGCCAAGATGATGGACCACAGCTGAGGATAGTCTTGATGGGGACGATTTCTTTTGGAGGTTAGGGTCCAGACTGGTAGATAGATAGATCTAAGTGACATTTCCATTTACTCTTATGCAAGCTAATAACACCCTTTGGTATAAGGCCCTCCCATTTTTATAACTACTATAAGTTTTTCTTGTTGAATTGACATTTCTATGTTCTATGTATATCTTAGTTAGTAAACACTACCCTTGATTTTAAAATAATTTTATCATAGCATTGTGTGAATTGCTTTATACTATTAAGATAATCAACCTTTATAAAATTTTCTGATTTTATAAAATTATTTCCTTGACTCATTCTTTGGTAAGATCTTCTAAGCAAGTTTTGAAAGATTATTATCCTAGATATAGGATTGATTGTAATCCTTTAAAAAAAAATTAATTTTAACTGTTATAGTATATTTAACCATTTCAAGAGAGATAAATTTATGGTTGATAAAAGGATATGTCTCAGAACAATATTTATGGTGATATAAAAATCAGCTCAACTTTGAGTCAAAATGACATCACATTGTTAATTAGTTTGCTAATTGTATATTTTTTTCTGTTTGTAAAATCTATTTTTGTTAATGCGTAGTAATCCATAATGCTGTGTTTTAATTTGTATTTTATTTTATTCTCTCAATGAATAAAATCTGAAGAATAATTTTTAGCCTGTTTTAAATAAATTATATTGGGATTTACAGGTTCAAGATCTGTCCGTAGAGACTTAGAAACTCAAGCAACTTTAATAACCTTGAACAATGGATTGAGAAAGAAGTTAGCAGAAGAAGAAGAACAATTAATTCGTCTAGCATGTCCTTTCACAGCAGCTGTAGCATCTGACCCTGAAAGAAAACCTGCACTGTGGATCAGAACAACTATGAAGATATTTAAATCATTTTTCTAACTACAATGATACCACGTTGTGCTTCTAGTCAAACTAATCTTTGAATAATTTCTTGGAATCATACTTTTTAAAATGCTTTCATTATGAATTCCTTGTGTTTTGAACATTGTGATATTAATTGTATTTCCTCAATGTGTAGTAATTAAATTTTAGTTATTTCTGGTTTCATAATTTTGAGAGTTCATAACTTTTGTTTTGATTGTAAAATTATTTAAGTCAAAAATACTTAAAAACATTTTTTAGTTCTTATAAATTTGGTATTGCGTAATTTCATTCATAACATAAATACATGAATATGGTATGGTATGCACTACTAGGTAAGAGGCTTGAGCCAAACATTTGATTTGGTCATGAAAATTTACAAAAAAAAATGTTGGTCCGAAATTGTTTTTGGGGAGTAAAGGAATTTATATATCTTTTCTAAACCCTTATTATTTAATTCATTGCTGTGATCAAGATTAAAAAAAAAAAAGAAGCTGGCTGGCATGTTTTAGAGCTAGTTGGAATCAACAATAATAAAGTGTTCCTTAATATCGAGGCAGTAAGAACTGTGCTAAGCTAGTTTTAAATTTAACATTTAAAAATTAGATTCACATTTACATTAAATATGGATATCCTTCAGAAATACTGTTTGAATTAAATATACGAAGGTAAAATATTATATATTTTTTAACAACTATAATTAAAAAGTAATGAAAAGCATAGATCTGGGTTGAGTTGTTGGTGGATGGAAAATATGTGCAGATTAAGTTTCTTTTCCTTCAGACTGATCTTGCTAGTCTGTAGCCCTGTATATCTCCTTCAGGACCAAGTGAATTAAGTGGTTTGAAAGTTCTTTCATGAAGTCCTTTCTTAGGAGTATGAGTGTTCATGTTCTTAGGTCTTCAGGAATGCTTTTGAGTTTGGAATATGTTCCTTCATATTTCCTAGCCGTTGGTTCAGCTTTCATTGGTTGAAGTTAAAAATCATTATTTACTTTCACAAAACTAGGCTTTGATATTTTTTTTCCCCAAATATTATTTATTATGGCATCAGTTATATAAAAAACACTATCATCTAATGATCTGAAAGGCATATCAATTATTGGCATGAAAACCATGAGGGAGAGGTTTATTTAACCTCTCTTTGCTTATGTTAAATAAACATTCTTTTCATCCAGGTTCTCTTCTTGATGTGTACCCCAGGCTTTGGGTATTGTTTAAAAATACTAGTGGCCATTTTATACTTCTTGTATTATATTATACTCTTATATCGATAAATGTAACATATGATTTCTGTTAGTGGATCTCCACTTTCCAAAGCTTGTTCCAATCTCTATTTTCTTTAGGGTGTTGTGGAGTGTATATGGCTAGAGTGTGATCAAAGTCAGAAGCTGACATGAATAAAGGTAAAGGATGTTTGGTAGTATTGTTTTCCAGATAGGAAGGTGGCTGATGGGGGGACATGATGAGGAGAGTTGGCATGATTTATTTGAAATTTAAAACATTAATATTTGGGTTTATTTGTATTGTATTCAAAACTCAGTATTGTACAAAACCATATTGTATCACATAATGGAGGAATACAACAGCTTTCTATGGTATCTCTTGAAGATCTCTTGCTGGTATTGTTGTGAAAATAAATTAGTCATATCTGCCCCAATGTAGCCCTAGTGCCAACCTCTCGATGCAGTGGCATGGAAAGTAATCTGTGATGCAAAACATATTTAGTGGATGTCCACAAACTATAGTCCTCATTAACCACACGGCTTTTATTCACTTGAGAGGATATTATTCATAACCCAGGTCTCTTAGGCTTTGAATAATTTCTGTTACTGTTGTGTAACTGTAAAAACCGTTTATCAGCATTTGTCTTCCCATAATTTATAAGTGTGAAAACACTTCACATGTTGATTGAACGAAGCTGCCTCTATCAGACTGTAAGATGCTAGTGTGGTGGAATTAATTTGACTGCATGGGTGATAGCTTTTAATTTAAATGTGTCTTTACATGAAGACATCCCCAGAAAATCAATAAGGGCTTGGTAATTAGCTACCTCTTGTAAGAAAAGGTGAGGTGGGTGGAGTAGGTATTTTGGCTGGTTGGTTATGTTAGTTAACATATTCTTGGTGAGGTTACACTTTGCAAAACACTCTTTGAATTATTTATTTATTGGCAATCTCTGCTTCTTTGTTGATTCAGTTTGTTATTTTTATGTTGTTGATAGGTCTTTGACAATTAAAAAATATATCCTATCATAACATATGATGTTTCTATACATAGAGAATATTTTTTTTTTTAATTTATAAGAATTCGTTTTTTTAATTACTTTATTGAGTGCAGAAAAAAAATTAAACCAGTCTAAAGAATAAAAAAAAACAAGGAAAAAATCAATAATAAGTAGAAAATAATATTATCTACAAATTGTCCGTTAATAAAAAGAGAGACTTTAAGTCAATATGAGAATGCAAGTGTATTAAACATTTTTTCTGTTAATTAATATGTTTTAATAACTTATGTTAGTTATTTTAATTAAGAAATTCATTCTATTAAGGATCTATCGAGGCTGTTACTAAAATCTAGGAGTGTATTAATTATTTTTTACCAAGTGGTACTAACCAAAAATAAAACTTTACCAAGGGATTTGTAGAGTAATTGTTTAATATGCCTTTACAAATTATTTTTGTTTTTTTATGTAAATTTTAATTTTACACTTTTTTATTTCATTATTGAAGTGATATAATGACTTTAATTACCTCATTTTGTTGATATATTTTTATTAGTAGAAAAACGTCTAATGTCTTGAGGATTTGACCTCAAATTTTATTTCAGGTCTAATGTAAATATCTGAAACCTGTCACTTTAATAGCTCTATCCAAAATGTATATTGTTTTATTGCCTGAATAAGATGTGTTTATTGTTTATTTTTCTCTTGTTATATATGTTTACCATATAGTTATATGTTTATGAATGCCTGTTGACGTCCCTGAAGGATGATAATAAAAAGAAAGCAATTTGTTTGTAAAAACATGAAGTTTTCCTTGATCCTTCATTCTCTGTCAGATGTTGACAAACAAGTGTTGGTAAACTTCAAAGGAGTAACAGCTCAGCAAGGTTGCCTGACAGTCCTCCAGAACTCCACAGACCCAGATGAAGAATGGATTCCATGAGTTACACTGTAGTCTTCATTCTCATTGTCTGCTTTTATCAGGTAAATAAATTTAAAATCATAAATTCTTACACAATAGCATTACACAAAGAGAAAAGTTCTTCATATTTCTATTACTTTTTAATGAACTTAATTTGTTTCTAATTGTATTCCATTTATATCAGGTTATTAAAATTGAATGTATGTTAGTAATAAAATAATTCTAAGTTATTTAAACAGTATTTGTTTTTAAAAAATGTATATTACAGCTGATCTATAGGAATTAGATATAAAGTTTATACGGAATAGAAACTTTGTACTTTTTTTTTTTTTCCATTTTTGTTATCTTTTTATTTTAAATTTATACTTGAATAATTTAGCCTTATTCAATTTTGTTTAATAACTTTTTTAGAGGAATAAATGATGGCTATTTATTGTTAAATAATACAATATATTATTTGAATTCAGAGATATCTGAACTACATACAAAGTTGGACACTTCTACATATATTGTTGCTTGTTGATTTTAAATTTTGTATGCAGAAATCGATTTTTCACTTTCCTTTGAGTAGCTGAGAGGTTTCTGGGAACCCAACATGCACTTTGACATGCCGAGGTGGTTGGGTAGAATACAGGACAGTAGTTTCAGATATTCCCATATTCACTGCAATTTTAAAAGGCCATCATTGAGAACCAAGTCCTAAATGCAATTAATAACGTCTGGGGTGGTCGCTTCTTAAGGCCTCCCTGAACGTCGTCTTTTACAATTCTGGCCCCATCTTAAATAAGCTACACCAATATAAAGTTTCTCTGTGCAATGGCAAGAAGAAATGTCACCTTACACTTTCTGTAGGCATTCAAAAGTTTCTGAAGGCTTTCTTCTTTGATTAAAAACTTCATGACAACTCTATACTCAATCTGTTGCTCATCTTAATGGCAAGTGAAAACAGATGAAATTAAAAATATAACTATTAGACAAAAAAAATTTAGGATTATTATCATCATTTAACTAATGATTAGATATACAAGTAAAGGTCCTTTATTTTAATCCCCAACTTCATAGGTAGGGCGAGAACTTTTTTTGATCTGCCCTCGTATTATGTACTGCAACTCAACTTACTATTTAAACTACTATTTCAGCAAGCACAGATAACATGAAATTATTACAATTAAAGTGCATTTTTATCACTTTCCTATAAGCTTTTTCTTTAGTATCCAATTAGTTTGAATTTGCCTATTCCAAAAGGTTCTCCTTAATAAAAACAATCAAGACCAATTCATTAACATTTATTTTACCATAAATGTACACATAATTTTAAACCCAACTGGAAATTTGAACTAATTTGGAAAATAACTGAAAAAAAAAAAAACCTGGTAAATTGTTAACTTTAATATTTTTCCTTTTTCTCAATTAGGTTTCAACAAGGCCAGCTGGCAATATAAAGTGCTATAAGCTAGAAGAAGTAAATAATGAAGACAAATCTATTAGTGAGTATGGTCAAAATTCCTTAGCCATAACAATTGAAAACAGTTACACTATATGAAAATTTATATTTTTTTATTAAAAGCAGAATTAATTTTATACTATTTTAAATTTAATATTGGTAGCTCTTATATATACTAAACACACCTACAAAAAAAAAAATCACCTCCATTAAACTAAACACAATTTCAGACAAATACAATATCTCAAAATACTGCCTCCATATGAAATCTCTTTGTACTAAGTATAAAACTATATTGAGTTATTTACTAACTCAAATAGGTAGCCGAATATAACATTATTTTCTCATGGGGTGATTATCATAATTGGGTCTAAGGGACCAAAACAAATCAGATAACCTGCATGCTACCTCCCCTCATCTGATGTCAGCATTGTTTGATAAATATTGTGCAAATGTCATTGTCACATTTACATCACTATTTACAAATTATTAAAATTAAAGTATCAC
>KZ808045.1:95899-106894 GCA_000696205.2 Oncopeltus fasciatus
AACATTCTAAAAACCATCAGCCCTCCGTCTCAATAAACCTGTCAAAACATTTTTCCCAGTTCCAAAGTCACTTATTCCCAATAATACCCTTCCCTTTTTTTCCTTTGTCCTTTTATTGCCCTCTCTTGTAACAGGCCGCTTTCCATTTGCACCTTCCGCCTACCTTGTACCTGCTACCCCCACTCCTTTTTACTCTAAGTAAAATTCATAATTCTCATACCTTATATTCTCCGTCTTCATTAGTTTCTGTACACCATCTCCCGTTGGCGAGCGCTTTCGGTGTTCCACACACACAGTTGAATACGGACCGTGACAGTGAACGTATGTATTCGGCCAGAAGATGGACAATGTCCGAAAGCGCTCGCCAACGGGAGATGGTGTACAGAAACCAATGAAGACGGAGAATATATGGTAAGGTATGAGAGTTCTATATTCATTGGTGGTAGAAATAATAATAACCCTTTAGATTATTTACCTTATAACTTTGTGGTTTGGACGGGTTACTTTACTTTTAAAATTTAGAAACCAAATTCGGTATGTAGGCTTTTTATTGCAAACATTGCATGAATTTTTTTTTTTTCTAAAATAGAGAGAGGGATTAGGGAAAAACCAAATTGAATAATCGTTAGTACCTTCTTTATTTTTAATGTCATGAAAAAATGTATAAATAAATACAATAGCTGTAAAATTTCAATGTCTATAAATACTGAAGATATTTAAAAATTAACTTTATGAGTTGTGCACTTTCTACATCTCTCCCCTCCAGTCGGTCTAAAGCCTGAACTATTTTCCTCTAATTGTCCTTTCCTCTATAATAAGTTACTCACAAGGAGAAAACTAGCAACACACAAAATTATTATATATGCAGTATGTATGTGCGTGTGTGTGTATATATATATATATATATATGGAGACACGTGTGGCCTCCAACAAAATTTGTCTATTTTATGTTAAAGCGTTGGTTATATTATGAAAATTAAGAGAACATAAATTTTAGATCTCATGTAATTCATTTTTATTTTAACCCATATTATATTTAAAAAATTTCAAGTGCAGTCGTTTTAAAGTTGTTTTTTTTTTTAATTTGTAATGTTCTACACATTTCAGAATTTAAGGGACGGGGATCTTTCTCAGCTAAGGCGCTGCATTTCAGTTAACAAAATATATCAAGAATCGGATCCTTATACATATATAATGCGAAGATTTATAGACTCCAAACGGTAACCGACTTTAAATGTAGATATGCGACATTATTAACGACACTAAATTTCATCTGTTATTACTTTTTCATATGTATAACTCATCTATGAAACACTCACTTTGTTTATCTAATTAACCACTTCATAAAATACCTGAAATTGTCATTTCTCAAACAATAGTATCTTTTTTTTTAATGGCTTGTCAACCTTTGGTCATTAACACCAGGGAAATGTTTTAAAGAAGCGGGCTGATATAGTGGAGTGGGAGGGGGGGGCGGGGCGGACGAAAAGCCAGGAAGCTATACCAGAGTACCACCTCTTCAATAAATACTAGCTTCGCTATAAATAGTAACTCTAATATTTCATAAAAACCCTCTGTATAACTGATCTGGTTTTTATAATAAAATCCATTCTGTTCAATAATGTCAATAAGGCACTTTATTTACTTAACAACTCTTTAAATTCACAAAACTTCACTGATCTTTTGCGAGATTTAACGTTTGATTTTACCCGAGACCCTAAACCTTCAAAACCTTTATTTTAAAAAAAAGTCAGTAGCCTAAAAATATCCCAGTCTCTGCTGAATACGATTGGAGACCACTCCTTTAATTGAATATTCTTTCAAAAGCCTTCATATAGTTTTAAGCATTCACTCCCAAAAATATTATGGAAGCCCTCTTTTGCCATTGGTTTTTGTCCTGATATCCATACTTCTAACTTCCTATTTTCACATTAGCGCATGTGAACAAGTCTTTCTTTATTTATTCTAGGAAATGTCCCTGTGCAGCATTAAGCATAGAGCAGCAACGAAATACATAGGTTTACTGGACGGTCATTATTGTTTTTAAAAGTGGCTAAACAGTTGAAAAACAGTTCCAATAAAATTAACCTACGATTCTTCTTGCTTGAGGCAAAAGATATTGGTGTAAAAAAACAAACAGTGGAAATCTATTAGTAAAATTTCATTCAGTTGTCTGCAACTTTTTAGTGTAAATATTGTATCTTAATAGTACTTTACTGAAGAATACTTAGAAACGTATACAAATTAGACCAACATAGCTACAATATACTAAATTTTATAGTTTTAAATCATATACGGTCGATTGATTTAATGACATTTACCGTACAATAATGTATTTACCGTTTCTTCTTCCGGGTTGGACCGTGTCAAATTGTTGTTATTTGCCGAGCTTTCGCACATCATGTGATGGCTTCTTCAGGGCTGAAAAGAGAATGAGAGTTGTAAAAGAGAGATTTTTTTAAAATCCAGGTGGTATATAATTTAAATAATGCATTATTATATTATACAAAATATGCATAAACTAAAAATAGAATAAAGTCTATCAGCAATTAAAGAAACATTGTTTACATTGATCACGTAGGCTTCCACAGTCATCAGATGTATGTAAAGTTTTTTCCGGGTTGGACCGTGTAAAGTTTTTGATGGTTGCCGAGCTTTCGCACATCCTGTGATGGCTTCTTCAGGGCTGAATATTGGCTTCTCTATTCAGCCCTGAAGAATATGTGCGAAAGCTTGGCAACCATCTACAACTTTACACGGTCCAACCCGGAAAAAATTTTACATTCATTGTTTACATTGTTAAAAGTTAAATTTTAATTTTCAGAGAAAAGGCAAGTTAATTGCCCCGACTTCTTACAGGAAAAATCGCCAGTAGGAGAAAGTCAAACTCCTGGAGGGCAGGAGGACTCGAGGGAAGAAAGGAAGCGGAGAATATTTGAAGGTTTGCTCCACTTTGCAACAGTTGTCAATCACATTGACACCTTCATTATGGATAAGGGAAAGCTGATTCTCAAGAGTTTGGGAAAGATGGCTGAAGATAAAGAAGACCCACGATTTGATATGTAGCTTATTTGAATCTGTGAAAACAGCAACAGCTTCTAATGGCAAACTATACAGGACCCAATAAAACTATTCAGTAAATTATTAAACCAATAAAAAAATTCCTCACAACAATCGGATTTGTTTTTTTGTTTTTAACTCCAACCCTTACCCTTGGATTCACACGTTTATCCTTAAGTTAATAAAGTTGTTTGGGTATCAATTCTTTTTAAATATACTTTTAGCTCTCAAAGTGTTGTTTTCTAACGTTTTTGTGTATTTATAAGATACTTCAGTATATGTAGTCATCTGTTTGTCTTTCAATCAACCAAAGTTAAAGGTCAACTCTAATACAAGTACCTGGGAGTAGAGGTGTAACAGTCGATGAAGGAACACGCACTGTGATTTTGAAATGTCATTGGCATATGTAAGATGTTTCATTATGAACTAATGTTTTAATAAACGCTAGATTTCATATAGCTGTGATTAACAAAGATGGTAATAAACAAGTTCACAATAAACAACAGTGCACAATAAACAAGTTCATAGTAAAAATATACGACAGTTATAGTGATATCTATAATTTTTAAATCCTGAAACAAAGGATATAAAATGACGTCATAATATCTCATTTTTTCCCAAAGAGAACTGACGTGTCATATAGATACTTGCAGCGCTCTCCTCATGCATCTTCTCCATCCGCAGGGCGGTACTCTTCAATCGGCTAATTGACAGAAGGCTGACATGCCAGTGAAGGCAGCGGTGTCGGTAGCTGCGGGATGACTTCTGGTGTGTCTGAGGTCGGATCAGGAGCACTGCTGACTGCCAACTGCCTGTTAGAGGCCGGGGTCTTCGCGGCCACCTCTTCGACAAGTGGATCGAACTTGCTCTTCCTTTCGTGACGCCTCAGGTAAAGCTTCTCCAAAGAGGTCGGCAACGAGACACCTTTCGGCGAATATCCTTTCGTGCAGAGTGCAATTGCTCGCGGTGCTCAGCAGAGACCGTTTGGAGAGAAGAGCATCGTCGGTGGCCACTTTCCAGAGACGTTCTCAACTGGAGTGCAACCCATATTTGTACCGTTCCCACTGACAGTTACTCCGAGGGTTGAATGCTTTTGTCTTGCTGGTGGCCCAGTAAGATATGTGGAATTCCACAAACCTACTATAAATTCACAGCTGAGTTTGTTATTGAGCGAAATAAGCCGATTAGGAGAGGAGTTTACTAATATTTTAAGTGAGAGTAAACATTTTTTTTATCGTAGCAGCGACTTTTATATTTAGTCCAGAGCAATGTAACAACACAGAATTGTTTATTGTCATATTTTAGTGGTCTACAAAGTTGAAGAATTGGCAGTTCCTTCTGCTTTCTTTTGCTGTTCATAAAATAAAAAAGGAAAAACAGGGAGAATTAGAATAAGAAGGAAAAGTTCAGGGAGTGGATTTAGAAACATTACTAGACGAGGTTCCCCTGTGAGCAAATACATCTAGCTGAAGATAAATAAGGCATCCTTTACTCAGTAAATTCTAAAAATGTGAACACCTGATCATTTGCACTGAATTAAATAATAGTAAGAAACTCCTACTTATTTATTTTCTATTTGTTATGGAATATATAATTATACATAATCTAATAGTTATTAAAATATATAATTAATACATCAACAGATTTATCAGAAATTTTCTGAGTATCTGCTGACTTTGCTTACCTGCATCTAATTATTTAATGCCTGAACCAGTATCAGACAAGAAATTTGAGGCTTAGAATAATTTTCCATGACAAAGAGAAGACAAATGAGATTTGGTTTGTTCTTCATTAAACAGTAGTTAAAACAGCGGATATGTGGTACTACATCTGATTCCATGACTGAGAATGGGTCCCTCCTCTATCCTGGTTGAAGCCTATTTTAGCTTCAAGACAGATGGCACTGAATTGAATTAATTGAAATATTTCAATTTATCTTTCATTTCACACTATAAAAATGGCTTTTCATTGTCTGGCATAGGTTGAGTCATATTAAGGTAAACAAATTCGGTAAATATGTGATTTACTCTCAATGAGCTCTCCTATTCTTAAAAAATCTGTCACAAAGGATCTATGTAATCTAAGCCTTTTGTATGTTTCTTTAAAGAAGGAAATTTAATTAACAGACCAGAGGAAACAATGAATATAACTCATCAAAGTTACATTCATAAATTTCTTCCTTAATAAGTGTTAAAAAAAAAAAAATGTTATAGAACATAAATGTAAGAAAATTATAATAACAATAACTTTCACCATTACACACTTTACTCTGCTAATATTTATTTTAGAAGATTAGGAAAGTTAGAAAAAAAACTGATTTTAACAGTAATTTGTATTAAAAATTATGTTTTTATTTTTTATAATTAATTTAAAAGTAAGTTTTTTTTTGTTTTTTTTAATTAATCTGATCTGATCTGATCTGGTGTCCTGAAGTATCCCATATGAAAGTATTAAGTATTATAAATCTTTGATCTGAATAGTGCCACAGAGCCCAAAGCAAGTACAGCAAAACAACCAATAAAAAAGCAACTCCTTTTTGATAATCCACTAATTTTGGGTGATATCTGAAAAATAAATTATTAAGCAAAATAAGACTGTCAAATACTCTTGGCAATCCTATAGTAATTGAAAATAATACACTAATTTATGTGATCTTACATAAGTACATATAATAAGGAACCAAGGTTTAAGATTATTTTGCAGTAATAAACAATGAAAAAAAGTAAGTAAAGTGGTGGAAAAAAATTACTTTGAAAATTATATTATTTTATTTCACAAGAATAAATTTGTGAAGGAATAAATGCAATGTATTGATTAAATAATTATATTCGAACAAGAATGACTACTTGAAGAGGACAAACATTTCAATATTTTAATGTGGATTCATATTCCAAAAAGATTGATCAAACTTTGTATTACTTTATTTTTTATTCAAGACATAAGAAACAAATTAACAAAATTGTTAATATTACAAATCCTTAGGAAAAATAAAATTGACTTTTTTTTTTTTTTTTTNATTGAGGAGTTCGTTGTATTTCAAAGATATTTAGGATGGCATCCACACTCAGTCTCGGTCTCATCGAGGGGTATAAGGATAGGAAAATGGTCACTATGGGGGAGGTAATCTATAAGGAATGGGGAACAGGAGGTGGGGTCTATGAAGGAAAAGGTACCGTGGAAATGTGTAGGTGAGCAAGTGAATAGGACACATATGCTTCTCTCTTCAAGTATGGATTCTTTAATTTAATAATTTAAAAAAATTAAAATAGGTTACAACTAATCATGGAAATTAGTTGGATCATGCTCCTTTTAATGCTTTCATTTAAATACACATGGCTGCCAGGACAAAACTTAAATATGATACCTAGCTGAATCACTCATACATTTCCAAAAAAATATGTTGCTACTCTTCAGTCCTGAACTCCTTAATGAACCTTAAAATAAATTAATATTGAAATAACATAATGGGATAAAGTTGTGTCATGCAACCTGTATTAAATGACTATATGAAATATAGCACATTCATTTTATATATCTAACTATTTATATCTAATAAAGTATTGGAATTTAATTCATTTCTACTGAACCAATAAATCTTTCTTTTAAAATGGAGGGTTTTGGCCATAGAGATTATTAGTAGAGAATTTTGTTATGGTTCGGTCAAGGTTGATTAAAAAAATGTATTTTTTATTATCTGCCGATGTTTCAGATTAAATTGTATGCCAGCTTCGGGGCTATCATGAAGGTGAGAGGGGACGTTTTGCCACCTGGAGAGTTTGAAGAACTTCAGTCATGTACATTCGATTCAACTGGCACCACGTCCCCACTAACATTCAATAGGCTCTTGCCCATTATCGGCATATAATAAAAAATACATTTTTTTTTAATTGAATTTTTTGGATCAACCTTGACCAAACTCCAACAAAAACTCTCTACTAATGAACCTTTCTTTTTCAAGAAACAATAACCATAAATTGTCTTACCTCTTCAGCTATATCATAATCTTCCTTCATATTAGACAGCTCATCATCAATTTTTTGTAACAATAAGAGAATTATACTTGTGACTGAATAAGATGAATCTATGAGCATGTTTTCAAAATGTTTTTCTTTCAGTTTTCTTCTCAGTAAAATCATCACACCTAAAAGCCTTTTAATTTCATGAAGATTATTTGCAATTATAGCTTCCATGCTGAAATGTAAAAGAAAATAAATCTTAAAAAAATATTTTTTTTAAAGGTTTGGTCATAGATAGGACAGTGGATAAGCTCTACAAATTTTTTACTAATGTGCTTGCTATTTCGGAGCATCCTCATTACTTACGTCGCTTTTGAGTTTTTTTTTAAAGACTGATAATTTAACTCACTTCTTACAGCTATAAGTAGAACAGATTGTACCAATATTTGCTAAATTACTTATTTTATTACTCTCATTTACCATATTACTTTTAGATACTGAAGCAAAATATCGGTGAGGTTTAGGTTATCTTACTATATTCTATAAATACAGAACATAACATTGTCTAATCTTTTATTGAGAAGAAAATTTCCCTTATTGAAAATAATGATCAGTCAGGTTTATTTTATCAAAAAACAAATAACAATAAAATTAAAATAAATTTAATTACAAGGACTTATTCTTTCCACTATTACTAAGTTCAATTTCTCACCTCCAGATGGCCCATGTTTTACATATGATTTCTGGGAGTATTGAATGGTATTATTAATGGTTTTTCTAATTCACACAAAATTTGCAAGTTAATTAATAATAAATATATATGTATAAACAGTTTATTTTATTTAAACTTTAAAAAGTAAAGATTCTTTTCTTAATATTTTATTTCAGTCCAAATGGCAAACACTTCCCCTCAGCTAATAGGGTTGTGTAAATATATAAATTATCTGAATTGAATCAATAATTTTATTAACCAGAACATTTTAGAATTGCTAATAGAAACTATCAAACTCCTCAGTCTCTAGTTAGTTCCTTTCTTCTAGATTCAACTCGGCTGTTTTTTCCCATTAAGCTTCCTTTGTCTCTCTCAATTTTTTGCTCCTTTTCTATTATAGTGTTTATTAATAGTCATTTATTCTTATATATCGTTAATAATTATGTATTATAATTTTTAAAATGAATAGATTTACAAACCAGTTAAGCTTGTGTGAAGGTAAGCCTTGATGTTTGGTGCCAATAAGTTTAATTATGCAAAACTACAATTTTAAAAAAATAAATAAATTACCAAATTCATCTCTCCATCTCCCTCATAAGTTTAAGAGTGATTTCATATTGAACTTAACAAGGTTTTATCAATATAACTATAAAGCAAGTCGTTTTATTACACATATTAATAATTTAATATTTTATTAGATCTGATGCTTAAGCTGTTTTGTCAAATGAACTGTCAAAACAGATAGAACTTCAGCTCAATAAGTGTTTCCGTTTAAATCTTTCAGAAATTTCAAACTTTAACCATTGATTTAAACCCTCCATACTTCGTTCAAGCCCAAATGAATTTCAGCAAAATATTATAGGAGGAACCAAAATTCCAAATTTTATCAGTGGTTTGATATTTTTGGGGAAAAATAAGTTTAGTGGCCTATGAAATTTTTTTAATAAATTTGATAATTGGGTTTTGGTGTTTTAAAATTTAAACATAAAATTTTGAGAAGAGGTTGCAATTTTGATTTTTCACAATAATATTTTGAAAAAAACACTCAAGACTAACATTATGACTGATAGTATTTTCATCTAGAAAAAAAAGTGAAGATGAGGAAATGTAACTTAGAATTAAGTTCATGAAAGATTTAGGCACAAAAAAAAAATGCACCTATGAAAAGTAGTACAAAATATATTTACTCAGGAGGTCCACAATTATTAATTTCTTTAAATAAATGTCTGAAAGGTGCAACTCCTTTGAGAATTGTTTCTTGATCCATTACCTCTACAACCCCGAGATACTCAAGATCTTCTTTTGTCAAATTTACAAAAGTGTCGAAATTGATTTGTTTTTCATGGAACAAATCTGAGTATTTCTGCAGATTTAACCCTTCAAGGGTCAACTCCAAACTGTTTCTCTGAGCAGAGTACCTAAGAGAAAAAAAAAACAAATGAAGGACATCTTCAATAACATATATGAAATTTTTCAAGAAACAACTAAGATATTTTATTATCAATAAAATTCAAAACTATAAAAATTCTATAGTTAAACCACCAAATTACAAGATTTCTCTTAACCACAAATTAAAATATATATACACACACACAAAAGTATATATACATATATAATTTGAACAAATCTTAGTTATCATTAGTTAAGTTAAAAAGTAATGAGAGTGACAAAAACGTTTGGAAAATTTATTATAATTTTGGTTCCAAATACACTTCTAAAATGAGATTTTGTATATTAATATATCTACATTTTAGTAATAATTTCAATTTAAACCTGATATGTGTATGGTTTTAAACAAAAATTGTATCTGAAGGAACTTTAAAATTTTTTATTCAAGAGTCAGATGACAAGTTAAACTAAACTGCTAATGATATATATGATTTGGATAAGTAATATAGCACATATTTGAATTATTATTTTAATACTAGGCATCAAGATTTGTTCTGGTGAAATAAAAATGAGATAGGATATGCCATTAATATGTTTATCAAATTTCAGAAAAACCATGTTCATAATTTACTACTTTTACTTTTGTATAGTGCATATTTTTCTATAATCATTTTTGCCATACTTAGTTATGTTTTGTTTACTTGAAAATTAAAGAATAAGAACTTTAAGAAAAAGTTTTAATCAATTGTCATCTTGCACAAAAGTCCATACTTCTAAAAATCTAATTTACTAAGGAATAATCAAATTCTTTTACATACCATAGAATTTTTAAAAAAAATTCTGATTTGCTATAAAAATAAATCCTTTAAATAGAACAGAAAAATTTAAATTTAAAATACATATGCTTCTTCTTGTAGTTGTCGGTCATAGGTAGAACATAAAATTTCAATTAATTTTTATTAAGATTTTCACAACCATCATATAAAAATTTTTTAAAAACAGATCAGTCACTATTGTAGACTCAGTTGAGCATGAGTCTCTCTCTCTCCCCCATCACCCTACATGGTATGCAAAACCTACTAATTTGATTAATAATTTTTTGTTTACAATATGTTCAGTATCCATTTTATATAATCGATTACACACAGTTTTATATTTTCATTCATTTTTCTTTGTTTTATTATCATATATAGACATGTTTCTATATTATTTTGTATGTTTCTCTTTCATATTCAACCCTGATGAAGGCCTGAAATTCAGGCTGAAACCGCTAAAATAAAAAGTATTTTGGTTACAAACTAGTTTTTAATTGTTCAACTACCATGACCGAATTCCCGAATATCCTTTTCGACAATCCGAAAAATTTCTTTCTTTCTTTAGGGCCAGCAAAATTTAAAAAACAATAAATCATTAATTTATTTGTGGAGAATATATCATTAATTTAAAATTAACAATATACATAAATAATTACTAATATAAATAATCTCATCAGCATAAATATTTTTTCAAACTATGACTGGAAGCTAATTTAAATAACTGGTAGGCAGCATACCCCAGTCTCTCAGTATGACATTAAAAAAGACTAGTCATAGTTTAAAAAATATTTAATTTTTTTTTCTCCATTAACTGGATGAGTTAACGACAGAACAGACATAGAACAAATTTCCTCAACTTATTCGAACATTTTTAACATTTTAAAAACCATCAGCCCTCCGTCTCAATAAACCTGTCAAAACATTTTTCCCAGTTCCAAAGTCACTTATTCCCAATAATACCCTTCCCTTTTTTTTCCTTTTGTCCTTTCATTGCCCTCTCTTGTAACAGGCCGCTTTCCATTTACACCTTCCGCCTGCCTTGTACCTGCTACCCCCACTCCCC
>KZ808045.1:107139-137464 GCA_000696205.2 Oncopeltus fasciatus
AGTTGAATACAGACAGTGACAGTGAACGTATGTATTCGGCCAGAAGATGGACAGTGTCCGAAAGCGCTCGCCAACGGGAGATGGTGTACAGAAACTAATGAAGACGGAGAATATAAGGTATGAGAGTTCTATATTCATTGGTGGTAGAAATAATAACAACCCTTTAAAATTCATAATGTTTAGTCATGGAAATGTGAACTTAGGGACAGGACGTCCTCTCTCGTCTTCATGATAGCCCTGAAGATGGTTTACAATGTAAGCCGAAACGTCGGAAGATAATAAAAATACACTTATACTAATTTCAAATATAACTGTATTTTCATGACATTGTATTTCTACAGCCCTGAAGATGGCTTACAATGTAAGCCGAAACGTTGGCAGATAATCCTTCATTTAAAAAAATACATTTTTTAATTTGTGTTTTTTTGGATTTACCTCGACTGAACCCCAACCAAAATCATCTTAGAACAAAATATTTGTATTACTCTATTGAATATTAGAACATTCATTATTCCATTTGTATAAGTTGTTATTAATTATAGAAACTTTTTTAAACACACAATCAACATTATAAAATAATAATACCTATCTCTAGCTATAACAAATGTTATTAGTATATATAAACTTTATTTTATCATTTCCAATACCGAACTTAATTAGGATTCTTGATGCAGAGCATTTGTCCTCAATCTAAGCCTTCAAAGTAAAATATTTGTCACTAAAATTGTAATAAGTAGAAACGTGTGTAAGTACTCAACAAGTCTGAATTTTTAAACAAACTTAAGTTTAGTTAAAGTAAAATTGGCAGTTAAAGTTAAATTTAAAAATTAGCACTACGGCAGCCAACAATTAGAATAAACTTAAAATATCTTAATAAAACTGAACTTAAAAATTTACTTGCAATTACATGTTTTTCTCAATGAAATTTGGCTTTTACATGCAAAATGGAAGGCTGGTGTCAATTATGTGGCATGTCTGACAAATAAGAGTGGGGTATTACATACTCAAGTCAGGACCACATGAAATGTCAAGTAGGAATAAAAATAAACTTTTCAATGCATCCAATGAAATATTTAGTCCGTTCAATGACAATTATCACAGTTCTGTTTTTTGATAAAAGATATAATCAATAAGAGTAGGGCTTATATGACATGAAAAGTTTATATACAAATATTCATGAACTATAGTACTGAGGAATTTGCTTAGTTTAAGTAGCATCAGTGTGGCTGACATTTCTTAATTGAATCAAATATTATTTTTTTATAATAATATCAAAAAATATTTTTTTAATTATTTAAGCTATTAATATCTATATAAAAGTATTAATCACTTAGTCCTAACTTTAAGATAAGAGTTTCTATTTGAATTATATGTTATCTATCTTTCAGATTTGCTGCAATAATGAAACCAGGATTTTATTTTACATTAATTAAGCGATGTGCCAAATTTTCTTAAGAAAAAAATGTAACTGCAGCTTCTAGGCTGTAAAATTAAAATTTTCAGTATAGGTAATCTCTTTCTCATAAAGTTCAATTTGTAAAACTTCTAAAATATTTCTTTTATCGATAAACAAATCTGTATTGAGTTTCATTACTCTAAACAAAATATAAAGCCCAATGGATAGAAAAAACTTTAAGGCCCGGAAAGCAGGAGATCCAGGTTCGAGCCCTGGCTGGGACAGATAGTTTTATTCTATTCCCTCGCATTAATTGTTTAAAATTTTCGTGGAATAATATACCATAAAAAAGTTAATATTTATAAAAGAAAAAACTTTTTGTTCTCGCATATAATTTAAATTCAGTATGAATTTCACTCAGGTATTCTAAATACTGGATGCTATAGTGCAAATGGTACTTTAACCATACTTAAGATTACAGGTAAACTCCTATTTCTCTCATTTACTAATTTATTATATCATTATCATGTTTGACATTTAAATGATACAATTTAATTTTTATTGAGAAAAACAACTTATTGTAACTCCTGAAACATCAAATTAAAGTTGAGAAGCTCAGTAATATTGACTAAAAGGTAAATTTTGTTTATAAACTTGTCAAACCATTTAACCATATCATATGATTATGGCTAACAAGAGAGTGAAATTATTGTAAAACCACACAATGGCTATAAAAAGATGAAAGTCTCTCATGGAGTTTTATAAAAGATTGCTTACTATAATAAGCTTCTGATATTCATCCCATAACTTTGCAAAATCTCTAGGCAGTAATAGTCTGTAGCATGTTTTCATAACAATCAAAGCTACTTCAAAATGAATAACCAATTATATTGACTGCTATTGTCAGTTCACGAACATGGATATAATAACTGAATGCTTAATCTAGTTTGGACAATATCACATTCATCATCGTAATAAACCTGTTACACATTACACCATTTCTGGGTTTTAATTATTATATCTAGTATTAACCATTTCAATTATAAAATAAGAAAAACCTACAGTATATTAAACAAAAGTTTGATTTCAATGATCAATGACATGGTCTTTGATTGTAGTACAGAAGCATTCCTTTCATTAGTTTTTAAGGACAATAAAATGAGAATGAAAAAGCCAATAGGACTAAGATCAATGTGACTTTCTGGATAAGAGATGAAATGCTTCGAGTGAAAAAAGCGAGAACAAGAATGAAGAAAACCGCAAAGATAATAGTAAACTTCAAAAAGGAAGGAAATAATTTGATAACACACATAAGATTTACAAAGAGCAATGTAAGTATTCTGATTATCTAGAATTGATTTCAGTCACTCTTCAATCGAAAGAAAAGGTACTCTTCAATTATCAGTAATGAAGTAAATAAAAATTAATTAAATTTATGCCTCATATAATTATACTATTACTAAGCTTCTTTAAACTAAGACAACATTGAATTATAAAAATACATAAACAACATAAACTTAGTTATGTTCTATTAGGCTAAAATATTCAGGACTATAATGGACTTACATTACTGGAAGAAAAAAAAAATTAAAAATCCAAGAAAATAAGTAACGGTTTTAGGGGGAAATGATATGATTTCATAACCAATAATGCCGTAGTTTGTTTCTCTAAAATGAATTAAGGAATTATTTTATTAAACACTAAAGAAAAAAAGTTATCTTGAGCAATACATGAAGCCAGACAAAACCTCCCCAGTGATTGCCACTTTTCTGACGTCATTTAACGCGACAGTTATATTAGTAATTAATTACATTATCAAAATATTGGAATATATAACTTCCAATATCAATATAATAACTTCCAGTAAGGATGGCTGGACATATTTGATGCTGCACATGCCTATTTTGGACAGCAGTTAGAACATTTTTTTGTCACGAGGAACCTTCAGTTTATGACTGAGGCTGCTTGCAATAATTAGAGCTTATGATAAAGTTTCGTTTTGTTTTAGTGGAATTGTTTATTTTTGGTATATGACATTCACTGTGATTCACTTAATATTCAATATGATTTAATTTTTTTGGAATAGTACTTATCTTTATTAAAATTAACTGAGCGTCTTTTATTATTAATTTTTTTATTTAAAAAAAAATATATTAACTTTACTCTGCTTTCACGGTTGTAATTTATTCGAGTCTCAAAGTACAGTCATATACCCCTTGTTACCTGATAGACTACATTTAAATATTTCTAACTGAGGTCTAATGATGTGACATCTGTTTGAATCTCAAGTTTCATTTCCCAATTGTTCCCCTACTATCTCTTATGTTTTATTCCACTATAATTCATGCAGATTTGTTCCATGCAAAAACGCATCCTCCCTCGCCAACATGATAGCCCAGAAGATGGTTTACAATGTAAGCCGAAACGTCGGAAGATAATAAAAATACACTTTGTTTAAATTTTCTTTTATTTATTTTTTTTTTATTTTAGCAAACCTGACTGAACCCTAACTAATTCTCTACTAATGATCCCCACGGTCATAAAGCTCTCCATTTTATCACTAAATATCATTCATATTGAATAGAAAAAATTGTTTTGATCACATTTTACTTTTCAGGCAAACACCCACGCCTATTAGCTCGATTTCGCATGTTACAAGAATCATATTTTTTTCTTTTCTGCATGTAAACAAAATTTTTCATTATTTAAATAATATTCAAAATTTCGAGTATTTTTGAGGTGCAATGGTAACAACTATACATTTCTATTGTGTTTATAACAGAGAACAGTATGGATATCGTCGTTTCCCCCCTTTATTTCAATTTTTTTTAATATCCTTTATTTGCATATTACATTCTGTTAAAAATAGATACAAATATTTTGTAATTTGATTACAATGAATAATATTTTTTTTTAAAATGACATTAATGAAAGTCACATGTGGAGAGGAGGTGACCAGTGACACCACTCTCAAATTATTTACAGATTATGTCCCCAGGAGGTTGTGGAGCCATCTTTTTTTGACCCGACGGGGAGGGTTGTAGAGGTTGGAGTTGGAATACAAGGTCTGTGCTAGTGGATTAGAATGGAATGGCAGTTTACCATACTTTGGAAAGGCTGAAGCGGGAAGAAATTAGATCCTGAACAAAAGGAATATTAAAATCGTGGTGAAGAGAGGAATTGGATACGCAATAGTGAGCATTTGCGATTATTCGAAGGGTTTTGGATTGAAAGGACTGGATTTTTTGGATGTTGGAAGGCTTGGCGGCACCCCAGATTTCTACTCCATAAGTTCAGATTGGTCTTAATAAGGTCATGTAAAGTGTTAGTTTGTTTTAAATCGTAAGGTTGGAGTTCTTATTCATGAGTCTGTATAGAAGTCCATATCGTCGATTGAGTTCTTGTCTTTTAATTTTAGTGTGTTCGCCCCATGTAAGTCGTGAGTCAAGATGGAACATAAGGTAACGAACGGAATTTGAATGTGGTAAAGGAATATTGTTAAATTTCACAAGGGAAGTCTTTTTTCCGCAGTTGGAAATTAACTTAAACGCATTTTGCTTCATTGATTTTTATTCTTCATTTTTTTGAGGTGATCTTGAAGGTTTTTAGAAGCAGTTTTAGGATCGGGATGGGAGGATAGGATAGCTTTGTCGTCCACTAGTAAAGCTAAGAGGGTACTTGGATGGGTAGGGATGTCAGCAGTGTACAGGATGAATAGGATAGGTCCAAGAACACTACCTTGAGGAACTCCCGCTTTCACTTGGTAGAAATCGGAGTAATCTAATCCTTGCCGAACCCTAAAGAAACGGTTGGATAGGTAAGATTAATGTCCTTAAGAATAAGGAAAGTGTTATTAGGATATATGGATTTCAGGTTAAACAGGAGACCATTGTGCCAGACTATCAAATGCTAGGGAAACATCCAAAAAAGCTCCTAGGCAGTACTCTTTGCGCTCAAGGGAAGAGGAAATGTAGTCTACGACGCGAAACACCTGCAGGACAGTAGAATGCTAACGTCGGAAGCCAAACTGATGATTTGGGAGGATATTGTAGGGTTCAATGGAAAGCATCATTCGTTTTAACAGAATATTTTCGAATACCTTAGAAAGTGAAGAAAGGAGACTTATAGGACGGTAGGATGAAGGATTATGTGGTGGTTTTCCAGGTTTGGGAAATAATGTTGTGTCGGAATATTTCCAGAGAAGAGGGAAGTGTGTAGTTCGGAGTATACAATTATAGATGTAGGTAAGGAATATAATTGCCTTCTTGGGAAGATTACGGAGAATTTGACCGGTGATTAAATCATATCCGGGTGATTTGTGCTTAGGCAGACGAGAGATTATATACTTGACTTCGGAAGGTGTTACTGCCTTGAGTGGTAAAGACATAGGTAATGGCATGTCCAGAGACTCCTCAGTCTCCTTGGTATTGGACAGGTCTAAGGGGTCTAATTGAGGAGTAAATGTTTGCCTGAGGTGCTGGACAAACATTTCGGCCTTGTCTTTGTCAGAAGAAGCCCAGGAACCATCTCTTCGGCGCAAGGGGGTAGAAGCTTCATGACTCTTAAGGATTCTGCGAGTAGCAATCCAGAGTGATATGTCTCCTGCTGAGAGGGAAGACAGATGGGCATTAAAAGCCTCATTTCGTAAAGCACCTAATTTTTGCTTTACGAGCCTGGAAAGACGATTAAAGTCTTTGCTATCTGTGGGGTGTCTATATTTTTGGACCACGCCCTTGAGTGGCGTTTCGCTATTATGAGCTTTTTAAGCGAATCTGGGATTGGCTTTTGAGACTCAGAAGAGTAATTGGTATATTTTGGTATGAGATTAGCCATACGTATGCATTGCCGAAAGTTTATGGTAAAGGAGTCTACAGCACATCTAAATCGTCAGAGATTTTCAGAGATATTCCGAGGTCAAGAGACTCTTCTATGGGAGTTCTAAACAAGGTCCAGTCTACTAGACCATTAATGAGGGAGGGGGGCAATTGTTTTGGAATAGGGGTCTGTGATAGATTTACGTCACTTTGTCACTTACATTTCCATATTTATATTGTTCTATGCGTAACCTTCTCTTTTGTTTACTTTTAGTTAGCCATGTTTGTTCTATCTCATTGTGTCATCCTCTCTTATATGTATTGTTCTAATGTTTAATAAAACCTTTCTTGAGGTCTATTTACATCAGGGTCAATGATAACGTAAGGAGGACTGGGCTGTGGTCAGAAGAGAGTTCGTTTAAGGTAAAAGCAGAATAATTAAGAGGAGTAAGGTTTTTGCAAATGAAGAACTCTAAGATATCAGGAAGGCGGTTCACGTCAGAGGGCCAATAAGTGGGAGAGGAAGGACTAATTTTGCTGAGGTTTTGGGACGATATCGCATTATACAGAGCACGACCACGAGAGTTTGTCGTTCTCGGTCCCCATTGCAAGTGTTTCGCATTATAGTCTCTACCGGCAAGGAAAGGGGGACCAAGGTCTTTGAGGAAAGTGGAAAATTCTGGTGTAGTGATTGGCTTGTTTGGAGGACAATACCCTGCTGAAAGTGTAATAGGATATGAGGTTGTAGGTTGTAGAAATGGACACTGTTGTTGATTGAAGGGACTCTATGGGAGTGGAGGGTAGGATAAGATGGGTATAGGATTTCTTGATAAGAAGTGCAGTTCCACAATGAGCTCGCCCGTCAGGATAGTCTGTCCTATTAGTTTGGTAGCCAGTAATTTTTAGATTATTTCGTTTAGTTTTAGTTTGTGGGTGATATCAGTGACGTAACTCTGCCAAACTTCACACACTTGTTGAGCGTATTTAATTCTCGTTGTCTATTAATATTCAGGGCATAACACTGCCTACAAACTATAAATAGTATTTGATAACTGGGAGCTATACAAAAGTGGTGTTCACTGGCCGGAACTCACTGGCACTATCTATTTCAATTACGTTTCGTTTCTCTTCAGTAGGATCGTTGGAAATATTACCAAATTTCTCAAAATATTGTACAGGGAACAACATTAACAGCTTATTCTTTCCTTATTATTATAACTAATTCGCTACAATGAATTACCTACCGAGTAATTTTTTTTTAATTTAATTTTTTTTTCTACACATTCTCAAAATCCTTTCTATAATTGTGTGCAATGTTATTTCCGGCACTGAAACGTGCTACACATGAAATTTTGTACTTTTCAATAATGAATCCCTTGATGGTTATCATTTTCAATCACAATAATTTTAAAAACTAGCATTTGATATAATCTTTGTCAATTGTAATATATTAAATAAAATAAAATAAAGCTCTAAAATTGCTAATTATTTTGATGAAACAATATTATTTCTGTATCTAAGAAAAGTAGATTTCGATTAGAAAAATTTTAAAGAGAGTTGTACCCAAGTCAGATATTTAATTTTAATTATATTTGCAGAAAAAATGGCGAAACCTTTGGGAGTGATTTTGTTAACTGGCTGCGATCAAATGTTAACTATATTTGCTTAAAGAAAAGTTATAAAATGAAAAGTTTCGAAAAGCCTTCAAGTATTCTTAGTTTTTTTTTTGTTGTTGTTGATTCCGGANAGGAACCTAAAGTTAATTTTTGTTCAAATGAAACTCTTTAAACATTAAAAAGTTTTCAGGTATTTATAATACATTTTAAATTATTTAATTAAAATAGTTATGACCACTTTTAGAAATTTATAAACTAATGAGTAGTAGGCGTTTTTAATACTTATTTGTATTTAATTCACCATAGTATTTATATTACTAAATACTTATTAGTATTTATATTCACCATTTTAAAATTATACAAGAAGAATTCTGTTTATTAGTCCCTCTGTGGCAGTTTAATTATTTAAGTGAAAATAATATTCATAAAACTTACTTGGGCAAAACTGATCAGTGTAGTAGTGAAGTTGTGTCGATGTTTTTAGTTTCCTTGTACTTTCAGCATGGCTGACGCGTAAGTTGCTCTCTTTTATCCAATTTTATCCAGCGTTTTATTTACTCATTTTTGTTATTATTCAACTTTATGCTTTATATTTATCAATGCCAATATTTTGCAGTTATATTTTTCCTTAGTTGTACTATTTCAAAATCTAGTTACTTAACCTCTACTGTCATGCTTGTCCTTTTGTTGGTCTCATTCGTAATTCGTTGAATTCCTTTGTAGCAATATAACATTTATATTGGCATTCCAGTTTCTAATAATTTCATTTTCATGTTTTTATATTTTTATAAATCTTTACAGCGCTAAGAAAGAAGTAAAGAAGCCGGCTGCTTCTCCCGCTAAGAAAGATGCTGTTCCTAAGGAGAAGAAGGATGGTTCGAAAAAGCTCCCTGCAGTGCCAGAATCTGTTTTGAAAAGTAGACGGAGAAGAGATGCTTCCAAAGCAGCCAAACTTAAATCTTTTCTGAGGGTAAGTCATTTTTTCATTTACTGTTCATTGATTTTGTTTTGCTATTAACTTTCTGAAATTTTATTCTCAATCTACTCGTTATTCATTGATATGTAGTTTGTTTTTGATTGAAAAGTAATTTTTCCTACAGCTATATTAAAGTACTTTTTTCTCCACTGGATCACTAATTATCTTAATTTAGTTCCATGAATTTTTGCTTTAATGAATATATCAAGCTTGGCTTGTTTTCTCTAAAGTTTAGTATTGATTTGAATGTGTTTTTGTATGTTAATGTTGTTGTCTGTCCTAAGTGTCTTTTGTAACTTTGATATAATATATCACTCCCTTAAGCTCATTATAACTTCCCTATACTTATTCTTATTCCTTGCTTATTTTGCACTATTGTTATCATATTTTTTTATGATTCTTTCTCCCTATGAGCTTGGGACAGAGGATACACTTTCACCTGCTAGGCTAGCCTGTTATTTAGAGATTTTCTACTCTTATTTTCCTCTGTGTCTGATTGATTTCTCTTCTGGGTAATTACGGTTGAAACATCCATACTCATGTCAACAATTATCTTGTGGAAGTTTACTTTTTTTATCAGTCTAGAGTAGGTAGCTTTCTGGATTTCCCAATTTGTACAATATTTTGTAATTGTAACAAAGTTAGTACAAATTATTTTTATTTACACAACTAAGTAAAATAGCTCAGCTATTATCATACCTTCTGTGATCTGTTTATTGGTTTCTGCAAACTATCTTCTGTAATCCGTCTTCATCTGTTTCTGCAAACCATCTTCTGTTGTTTGGCAAAAGATGGTTTACAGAAACCAATGAAAACGGATTACAGAAGGTATGATAGTTCTATATTCATTGGTAGTTATAATAACCCTTTAGCTCAGCTATTTATTGGCTGCTCCTGGAAAGAGAGATTTGAGGGGTTCACCCTAGTGATTTTTCTCTGCTTGGGATGAGCATGGTATCATAGATGTTATGAATAAATATGTAGCTAGATTGAGGATAAGGATTTATGTCATTGTGTTAGAAAGTTGGAAGTTTATATTAAATAGCTATAAAATAAAAATGATTAGTTTAATTATTGAGTTTATAAACTTACTGTTAATCTGTTCCATATTATGGTAAAATCTTGGTTACTATGATTAAATTTTAATTACTATTTTTTTACTACATAAATTATGATTTCTGTCTATTTTATTTGTTATATAATGTTTTTTTTTTTTAATAAAACATGTCAAAGCAGCATTTAAATGCGAAACGAAACGTTCTAACTCACGAGAAATTATAATGTTTTTTTTTTTTTACAGAAAAGAGCAGAGACATATAAGAAGAGGAAAGTCATCTTCAAGCGTGCTGAGCAGTATGTCAAAGAATACAGAAGCAGAGAGAGAGATGAAATCAGGTTGGCTAGGCAAGCCAAGAATAAAGGAAATTATTATGTCCCAGCAGAGCCTAAGCTAGCTTTCATCATTAGGATCAGGGGGTAAGTTCGTTGTTTAGTTTAATAGGGTTTTTTTTTTTTTTGTGGTCTCAGAATTTATTTAATGAATATTTTTATTTTTCTTCTCAATACTTGCTGTAATAAGTTACTACAATTAAACCATTTTAGAATAACAACTTCCTATTTTAAAATATCAAAACAGTTTTACTGAAACCTTGTTTGCTTGAAATGTTTTACTAAAAGAATAACCTTATGACCTAGAAGACATAATTACGAGGGCGGGTCAATAAGTGCGTGACTTTTAAAATGAAACAAAGGTTTTTGATAAAAAGTAATTTAATTTTTTAACATAGTTTCCTTTGAGCTCTATACACTTCGTCCAACGTTTCTCCAATTTTTTTATCCCTTCCAAAACATAAGATTTCTCGAGCTATCCACAAGATGGGTGCCACGTTTGCTAACAATCGACCATAAACGCAATCGTGTGACAACTTCGATCGAATGTTTGGCGTTGTTCAACCGCAACAAGGACGAGTTTTTGCGCCGATTTGCAACAGTGGACGAAACATGGATACACCACAACACGCCAGAGACCAAGCAGCAGTCAAAACAGTGGGTTTTGACGAGTGAATCAGCGCCGAAGAAGGCCAAAGTGGGTTTGTCAGCCAATAAAGTCATGGCTACTGTTTTCTGGGATGCACGCTGTGTAATCCACATACCTTCAGAAGGGAAGAACAATCAATGGCGAATATTATACCAACTTATTGGACCGAATTAATGAGGATTTAAAGAAAAAACGACCGCATTTGGCCAAGAAAAAAGTTCTTTTCCATCAAGACAATGCAAGAGTCCATACGTGTGTTGTTTCCATGGCAAAATTTCAAGAATTACGCTATGAATTGCTCCCTCATCCGCCGTATTCTTGTTTCCGAACCTTAAGAAATGGCTTGGCGGAAAGAGATTTTATTCCAACGATGAAATCATCTCACAAACAAATACATATTTTGAGGAGCTCGAGAAATCTTATTTTTTGGAAGGGATACAAAAATTGGAGAAACGTTGGACGAAGCGTATAGAGCTCAAAGGAGACTGTTGAAAAATAAAATTACTTTTTATCAAAAAACCTTTGTTTCATTTAAAAAGTCACGCACTTATTGACCCGCCCTCGTAGTTGTTTCTTTAATTAAATTTGACTTATTTTTAAATGTAAGATTGTTAAAAAGTAAAATTGTATGCATAGAAGTTTAAGATTACCTGAAGTGTCAAGTAAGAGTATGAAAAGATTTATTCGATTTAGTGGGTGTTATATTTATGGTACAAAAATCAGTTCTTTACGCTGTTATATTTTATTGCTTAGTCAATTATCGAAAACCCAAGGTACCATTTTGATTTTAACATTACAGGTGACATCTTCTAAATCACTGTCTTGAAAGCTGCTCAGTTGCAGTCTTGCTAGATAGGTAAACAGTTGTTTTTCTTGTCATGTGTCCCACTCAAAGGATAATTACCTTGCTTCACTGAAAACTTTCTATATAGGTTTTTAGTCCATATTCTTTTTTGAAAGTAAAATAACTTTTCTACCAAGATTTTTTCTTTGTTTAATTATTAAAAGCGTAAAACTTTTACCTACTGTTCTGATATATTGCTGTTTTTATAATTTTAAATCCTTATTAACTCATTATTAATTAATTAATTAAATGATTATTTCAGTATTAATCAAGTTGCTCCCAAAGTCAGGAAGGTTCTTCAACTCTTCAGGTTAAGACAGATCAACAACGGAGTTTTTGTGAAGCTGAATAAGGTATTTTAGTTTTTAAAATTTTATTTTACCTATTTCTGACTTAATTATTTTATTAGTTGTTAAAACAAAACAGTTAATGGTTTTTAAATAATTTATTTTAGTCTACATCTTACTGGCCAATATTTGAACAATTTGATCAAAGCTTTAACATCATAGCATAACTTTTTTTATTATTATTCTTTGAGAATGTTAAGGACTTATTGACTTTGTTCCTATGATTTTGTGATTAGTTCCTAACCTATCAAGGAGCAAGCATGATAAATCTGTTCCTTTCCAACATTTTACAAATTAGTTTTAAGCAATGATCATCCCAATGTTCTCAGTAAATATAGAAAAATACTTGTTTTGTTCTCCTTAGTATATTAACTTCAGAGATCTGGTTCAATGATAAAAATAGCCTTTCCAATATCCTTGTTTTTCAAGAATGAAATAAGTTTATTTAACTGTTTCTGAATTGTCAGTCTAAATTCCTGACAATTCAGGAACAGTTCGTGTGCATAAATAATTATAAACTCCAAAACCTATTCAGAATTGATCATTACAAACCTACAGCCAAAATCAGAGGTATTGGCTTATTGCATGAAAATCTGCATGTTTCTGAAATATGCCTATATAAATATAGAAGATATCTATAGAAGCTGTTAAAGGTTATGAATAGGATTTTATTTATTGTACTCTATCTTTAAAAAAAAAACAACAGTTCCATGGTCATTAAAGTTAATTATCTTTTCTAACCTTCCTACTGTTGAATAATACAATGACTAACCATAAGTTGTACATACTTAATGTACATTCTTTAAGTAATTGTCAAACAACTCCTACAAAGCTCCATCATACCTTCCGTAATCCGTCTTCATTGGTTTCTTATGTTCTGTTGGCGAGCACTTTCAATTTTAGTAACAGTAGAGGTCTGAATATGGTGTCAGATTGTGTGTTGAATTGTTCGTTAATAATGTTATTGTCTGTGGTCCTTGTTTTGTCAATTTCCATATTTTCCAGAATGTCCCATCTTTCGTCCCTTCTGTTGTTTATGTAACGTCATGGTCGTTTGTATGTCAGTCAACGCACATTCTGACACCATATTCAGACCTCTACTGTTACAAAAAAGAACAGACGACACAAACCGATAACAACGCAAAAAGACTAAAGACAGTATAATCCATAGTCAGACACTACCAAACGCTATCACATTTACAAAAATAGAAACAAAACTTTTGGAACACTTTGAACACCTTCACTAAGGAGATTGCAACTAATCCCTGCTACCTGAAATATTGAACACCGACCCTAATAACTCTCCCATTGGACAGACCTTATCCCTGACAAAGCGACCTAGTGTGAGTGAACTGAAGTATTGATGATTACTTAAAGTTTCATAATTTTTGTTCTTAGTTTTTCTTATCCTCGATGGATATCCTGTTTCATTATTTATTTTTATTTTTTTTTACAAAAACTAAATAGCCATGTATTTGCTATTACATCTGATTCATAACTAAAATTATGTGTTATAAACGGATTATCTAGTTTTATTGAAATTTGAAATTCGTTTCACATGAGCTTGAATCACTGTACCTCTTAAAGGGTTAAGCTGTTAGTTAATTATGTGAAGGCTAAATTTTTAAAATGTTCTAAATTAAACTTTTTAGTCTAGTTCTTTTAATTTTAAAATCTTTTAAATAGTTCTCTATTTTGTGTATTTCTCTAATTTTTTTTTCTTTCACTTTCTTTGTCATATTTCGATTATTCTTACCTCTGATAGATTATTTTTAAATTTACATAATTTTTATATTTTTATTATATACTAATCACAGTAACTTTCAAGTATTCGTTGCATAACAGTAGTTCTTAAAAATATTCAATTAGTCTTGTATGCGTTAGAAAGTGATTACGAGAAATCTAGGCTTAGGATTTAGAGAAATTTATTGTTTATAGAGTGTCAAATATTCCCTTTGTTACTATAAATCTTTTTATTTATAACTAGGTATTATAATTCAGTTTTACTTTTTGCCCTTAAAGCCAGTTAATGTTATATATCAAGCTGAAAATAGTTTGGATTATCTGCAATCAAAATTTGAAATTTTTTATTTCTTCATTATTATTATTATAAGTTTTAAGAAGTATTTCATTGATTTTATGTAAATGCAGAAAGTAATTTTCTAATATTTTTTGTAAAATGGAAAAATATTTTTAAAATTTCAGAAAATAAACAACTTTGTACTCCTTTGGAGCATTTTTTTTTTTTTTTTTATTTTCTAGTTTAAATACTTTCTCTATATGGTTTTATTTACCCATTGAAAATGCTTTTTCATTCAATGTCTGATTTGTTACAGGCCACCATCAATATGATGAGGATATGTGAGCCCTACATAACTTGGGGTTACCCTAACTTGAAATCAGTAAGGGAACTCGTTTACAAGCGAGGGTTTGCTAAAATTAAGGGCCAACGCATCCCAATTACATCCAATGAGATGATTGAAAAGAAACTGGGTATGTATTTTGTTTAATATGCTCTAGATTTATATATTGTCTTTCATTTCAGTGTTATTTATTTTAACTTACATCATAAATCTGTAGTATTTATGCAGAATATCAGTCAAACATTCATATATCTGTTATTATTCCTTATTGGATGAATAGAAGTGAGGAATTAACTGGAATCACATGTGTTAGTTATAAAGATTTTTCAGTACGTCTTAATATTTAGTTCAGCATAATGTAACTCATCATACATTTTCGATATTGTGAAATTAAATAATAAGGAGTAGAGGTGTAGCATTAATTAAAAATTTTAATATTGTGATCTACAAGCCACAATTTATTAATTTTCTTAATGAATTTTGGCACGTCCCTCTACAATGTGAAGAGAATGGCTGAGTTTGGTATTAGGGGTCAAATTGTTGAAATTTGGAGGAGGAATGTCAAGCTGGGAAAAACAAAATGTTTGTGTAATTTTTGGTTCAGGGCAATAAAACGAAGTATTTGTCATGCAAGGGATTCTAAATGAAAGTTCAAATAGAAATATTCATCAACTATGATATTGGGAAATCCCTTAATCCTTCCCTTATATTGTGCGGTTTCTGCTTAACTCTTTTTCTATGTAAATTTCATATTTTAAGTTTTGTTTAAAAAAAAAAAAAATTTATCCACTCTCTCTAAGTCATATTTTGCTGGTGAAATGATTTTAATTTTTAATATATAGAGATGAAATAATTTCATGAAAAACTATTCAAAAAGACTAAAAATAACCTTGGGAGTTCGCTAAAAAAATTCTTTAAAGTAATGTTGTAATTTTCATTTTATTATTAAAAAATGGTGCCTTCATCGATGTCACAAGCATTTGACAGAGTCTGGCATCGCGGACGATTGTTTAAATTAAAACCATCCTCCCAAGCACCCTTATTATTTACCTTATCCTTCGCTCCTACTTAACTGATCGATTCTTCAGGGTCAGGATTAGATTACTCCGAATATTACCAAGTGGAGGTGGGAGTTCCACAAGGTAGTGTGCTTGGGGCCCATCCTTTACATTCTGTATACTGTCGATAACCCTTCTCATCCTAACATACTCCTTGCAACCTTTGCTGATGACCAGGTAATACTTTCTTCCAATGTCGACTCACATACTGCCAGAAGAAATCTCCTACGACATCTCATGGACATACAGCGATGGTGCCAGCTCTGGCGTATTAAGGTCAATGAAGGTGGTAAATGTTGTCATGTTACGTTCACACTAAGGAAGAAACAACCTGGCAGAATTTATTTAATGATATTCCTATCCCTGCGTCGGGTATCTGGACTTTCATCTTGACTCTCAACTAACACTAACTTATAAATATATTTTTTTGTCATAATATTTTCCATTGCAACCTATAAACCTTCTTTAAAGTCCATACGTTTCATACCGACTCACACCCTATTATATATATATATATATATATATATATATATATGTGTGTGTGTGTGTGTGTGTGTGTATATAAAATGTTATATAATATCTGGATATTGTAACTCTAATATTTTTGAGTTACAATATCCAGATATCAAAAAAATGAACTTCACAGTTTTCCATATATTTTAGAGCCTTTTTTAAAAAAGATCACTAAAGTATAGAACAAGAGGCTCCCTAACATTTGAAACATCTGCTCTTGAAAGGCCATTTTGCAAAAAAAAAAAAATTTTGTTAGAACTGGGCGAGGCATATAATTTTGCTTCTCTGCCATGTCTTGCTATAATCCTTTTCACAATATTTCAAATGTGGCTGTCATACCTGGCACACTGTGACTCTTAAATAAAACTATTGTTATCTTCTTCCCCTGGGCATTAGACTAAATTGGTCATTTTTAGCTCATTTTCTCTGTACAAGCTATTAGGTGCCTCAGATCTGTAGAAAGTAAAAATGTATAAACATTTCAATTCACCTTTGGCTTTTGCTCAATTGTTATTAAAGAGCTAAACAAATTAGATGATTAATTAACTTGATCCATTGGTCAGACTTTGCTTACCAGACATTCTGTTACTGTCAATTTATTACATGTAAATTTGTTATTTAAATTAGCACATTTAGCTGTTTCAGAATCCATTTTGCTGTGATATACAGAACCTGATGTTGAATCTATTTAATTTTTTTTAAACCATTGAATTCATACTAATACTGATTTTTAAGCTTAGGTTTTGCAATTTATACCTTGAATGCAAAATTCTTATTTGGTGTAACGTATAATCAAACAATTTTTCTTAATATTTATTTATAATTCACACATTGATTGACTTTGGATACAACGTCTGATATCACTTTTTTAAACCACATTATGCCTGTCAATAATGGTGCCAATTGAGTTTAAGCAACACTGTAGTTTTTAAAGTATAGAAGTTTGTGAGAGATATTGAACTACTTATTTGTTTATTATTACAGGGAAACACAACGTTATTTGCGTTGAGGATCTAATTCATGAGATTTTTACTGTGGGGCCTAACTTCAAGTATGCCACAAACTTCTTATGGCCGTTCAAGGTATGTTATTTTTTCTCATAATTTAATCTGTATTTACTAGCCAAGTATTTTCTTGAATAGACACCTGCAGACATTCAGCTTGCTCATTAATTATTAATCAGCCTTAAACAAGTTAAATTGAATTAAAAATAATTGATACTTTCGCAGTCGTCAAAATTTTTTATTTTATGTTTTGATTTCTCTGGGCCCATCCTAATAGTTTAGCATGATATAATTACTTAAATTCAGATTTATATTTAGTTAATTGCAAAATAAAAGTTTTATGCTTAACATGATTAGTAAAAATGAATGAATAAAAGTGTCTGATTCACATGAACTTGATCCAACAATTGATAAGGGAATAAATTAAGGTCAGAAATTTATCATTTACTATAGAAGCAGGTTCTACTGTTATCTAGTTCTAAGAATTTTGCTAGTCTTTCTAAAAGTTGTTTGTCTTAATTTTTTTTATTTATTACTGTAATAACTTATAATCTCAATTTTTGAATTAAGAAAATAGTATACTAGACTACTGATTACTTCTTAAGTGTTTTTTTTTTTTTTTTTTTGTGAATAGTAGTTGTTTCTAATCTAATAGTGATTACTCTTTTTTGTTGTACATATTTAAAAAACATTAAAACTTATTTTAACGAAATGACTCATGGATTGTGTGTGGTGTGTATTATTTATGTTTATTCAATAAAATATGCATTACTGGTTTATTTCAAACAAAAATTTACGTTTTCTTAATAAGTTGGAACCCATGGAAGCCATTAATCTAATGGTTATATCTGAAAGTATAATAAGTAGTTGATTTAAATATTAATTAATTTTTTTAAGTGTTATATAACAAAAAGGACTACTCATAAGATATTGAATGCAATTAAAGTGATAAATTTGTTTTACTCAAGTTTGGCAATGGGAGAATAGTTTGTTAGTTTAGGACATAGTTTGTCTCAAATTTTGCCTAAAACAGATCCTTTGCTATAAATCTTTCAGTGATTTTTATTTATTTTTTGTTTTTCCCTTTTCTGGAATTGTCTTTGCTATTCCATTAAAGATGTGTCTGAGTAGGTATAATAAGACCATAATGAAATATTTAAAAATATACTTACAGTTTTTGTGGTACATAGCCTTCCAATTAATATAGTTAATATAGCATAAGTCTGTTAACTCATATAAACATTTAGAAAGAGGCATTCATAAATTTAACTGAGTTCAAACTTGAGTGAAGGGAACATTGATGTCAGATTTTTTCCTTTTGACATCTAAGAACTCTAGCATACTTAAGAATTTACAAAAATAAGGATTTTATTTTTTTAAATCTCAACGAAATTTAATCCACTTGTTTAAAATTAGTATTAGCTTAACCAACTGGTCATTTTGATTGATTGATATTCAGGACAACAATTTTATTGTTATTAATTGCATCTCTTCCTGAATATATTCAATAAAAAATAATTAACATAAACTAAATTTAATGGAATAAAAACAAGAATTAGTACTGTATAATATTCACCTTAAAATAGAATAATTCTGTTTATATGTATATATTTTGTTGGCATGTTAAAGGTTATGGAAACCTTTCTGATTGTAGAAGGATATTATAAACTTTTTACCAGCTATTTTAAAATAGACAGAGGGTGTAGTCTAGCCCTTACAGAGTTGAAATATTAAGGATTGCCCATTCATTTTGACTATATTTTTTTTATATAAATGATCATTTATTATATATAANCAATATTCTATATTTTATTAAATATGAAAATAATTTGTTAAATTATTCTTTGTGTGTGTGTGTGTGTATTTTTAAAATATTGTATATAAAATAAAATACTTAATAATTTTACAGTTGAACACTCCAACTGGAGGATGGCGCAAGAAGACTAACCATTATGTGGAAGGAGGAGATTTCGGCTGTCGGGAAGACAGAATTAATGCTCTTCTAAGGAGAATGGTTTAATATATTTTTAAGTTTTATGTTTTGAAAAAAAAAAAAACTGAAAATTCTGTCCTGCTTTTATTACTAATAAAAGTTGACAACAGCTGTGTATATTTTTATTTAAAACCCTTATATTTCAAATGAATTACCACTTTGATGTTTATGATGATATCCTAATTTTTATATAGCCAAGAATTCTTCCCACACTGTAAGTCAGTAAAAAGAAGTGTGTTTTAATTGAAAATAGATTGTCAAAAATCATATTAAAAATGTAGGTTTCAAATTCTAATCGTAATAATTTTTGTTTTGACATATTTTTTACCAGGCTGCGCCTAGTAAACATTTATAAAGTTTCAAATGATTTTAATCCTGACAAATTATCAGATAATGGGAGTTAACATATTAACCGTAATTTATTTTATCATGAAATTAGTAAATAATAATTTTTAAATACATTATCATTATGTATACTTAATAACACTTTGAATTTAAATAATTTATGTGCACTAACACTTGTGTCTTCTTTACTAAAAACACAATTAATTCAACTGCAAATTTCTTTAGTTTAAAAATTTATATTTTATTTCTCATTTATGTGTGTTTAGGTTTTATGAAAAATTTCTATATGTATTTAAAAGACACTTGAAAGTTATGTTCAAAAGGAGAGTTTTTTTGACCATTGATATTATTCTTAGATGATTTTAGTTGGGGGTTTGGTCAAGGTAGATTCAAAAAACACGAATTTAAAAAATGTATTTTTTAATAAAGGATTATCTGCCAACGTTTCGGCTTACAGTGTAAGCCATCTTCAGGGCTATCATGAAGATGAGAGAGGACGTCTTGTTCCTAAGTTCACATGACTGTGAGTCATGGAAATGTGAACTTAGGGACAGGACGTCCTCTCTCATCTTAATGATAGCCCTGAAAGATGGTTTAGAATGTAAGCCGAAATGTTGGCAGATATTCCTTTATTAAAAAATACATTTTTTAAATTTGTGTTTTTTGGATCTACCTTGACCAAACCCCAACTAAAATCATCAAAGGACTTAAAGTTATGTTATTATTTCGGTTGTTCAGTGGCTTATGATGCAGTATGAGGGCCCTCATTAGTGTAAAAAAAATTCTTGAAAACATTAATGCCTTTCTTTTTTTTAAAAGCTTTGTGAAAGTATTTTTAAATGTTCACGTAGGCTTCGATACATAACGATAATACAGTATTTTTAAAACTAATTCTTGCCAATTTGTTATAGCCTATATTCTATTCAACTGAATAATTTCACTTGAGACTGAAATGATGAAAGTTAGTTTTATATCTACTACTCAGGGTCTTGGGTAAGTTTTTATCTCATCAAGCCATCTGTAAGATACACTTAAGCCAATCTCTGTCAGCAGTTATACAAATGTGTCTGAAAAATGGCTTAATATTCTTTCATTACATGGGTATGTTGCAGTTCAAGTAAACTACACTTCTTCCTTCTGCTTCAGTTGTAACAAATCAAGCACAGGGGATTAACCTTATTTCTTATTTTCTCAATGTTATACATAGATATGTTAATGTTATACAAGTTCTCATCTCTGGTTCATTGAAAAATGTATGAAGATGTATCACCTGCCCTACAACACTTAAATCGGTTCGATTATAGTGGAAAACTGTAGCTTGGAACCTCAACTCAAGTTATCTACCATTTCCAGAGTAAGTGGTCTGCAGGCTTTTTCCCCTTATGACATATATAATTAATTGAAATTGAAAATACACTCAATAAAGGAACTCACTGGCACTCATCCAGTTGAGCCACTTATACTCAATGTTGCTAGCTACCCTCATCTCTACTGAACCCACTTCTACCTTTGTAGACCCTAGATATGTTCATAATGCTCTGACAAGAGAAACCCTATAAATAATTAGTAAGCCTAGTATATCTGGAGACATCCTCTTGAAATTGAATGAGCAAAAAAAGTAATATTAATTCAGCATAAAATATCAATTGATTAGTGCCAACAACAGCACCCTCAGATTGTATATCCATTTGCAGCTTCAATTTAAGGGCAGAGGAATTAAAATGGACCTATTGAACAATTTGTAAATTTAAGCCTTAAAATATCAAATTTGGTTTTTAATTTTTTTAAATTGTGTAGGAAAAGCTCAAACATATATTATATATATATATTCGTTTGTTAATGGTTGAAATCGATCAACTGGAAGGAAGGTTTATAAAACATTAAGTCAAATAAGACTAAATTATAAAAATTGCCAATTTTTTTTTTCACATCTATTAAGAGTTATGAAAAGAGGTATAGAATAATATTTAAAAAATAAACAATTTTTTTTCTAAGTGACTGACTGAGTGTGGGCTGCTTAATCTATTCAGGTTTCTAATTTATCATTACAGATGGGTACAAAAGAAAGTACATTTGGAAATTTAATTTCAAGCCACAGGGAAAAGTGAGTGTTAAAAGTAAATAATAAAGGTATTTCAGTTCTGAAGATCAGTACTTGGCTTTGGGAATGTTCAGGAGAAGATAAGAAATTGTGTAAAGAATTAGCTATTTTCTTAATTACCTATATAGAAACCACCTCCCAAAAATTAGTATAGTTATTAACATTTTCCAAGTTCATTATGTCAGCAGGGAGAAGGCTTACCTAGTTGTACTGGCTGCTCTGCTTCAGATTGTCATAACCTTCTCTCGTTTACTACCAAATTTTGAAAACGAAAAGATCGGGAAAAAAGAATATGCCCGATTGATACGCTTTTTGGCTGCCAAATGACCAGAAAATTCACATCTAGCTTATAGGCCACTAGACACTTAGTCCTTTAAGCTCTATTGTATTGAATTTAAATACAATTTATGGTAGTTATCATTGTAAAATTGAAAGAGAAGTCCTCAGGATTGAGAGAAAAGTACTCTCGAATATATTTGAGGTGTTACATGTTTAGAGGGTTTCTGGAGAAGGCCAAGTGCAGAGTATATGAGGACGTAGATACATCAAGATTTATTTATATGGGCATCAGACTTCACAGGGTATGTCATGTTGCTCAAATGGATCTGAATGAAATACCATCCAGAATATTATCAGAGCATTATTGATGGAATCGTAAATATAAAACTGATTGATCAGTTCAGGGTTACAAGGAAACTAAAACAATATTCAATTTCTATTTTTCTAAGCTCCTCACTGAAGTGCCTTTCTTTCTGTTTTTATTTATCTAACAAATAAGTGGTAAATGCAATCATTATTATCATCATAATATCTTTGTTATAATTAGTATTTTTTTTATTATTTATTTGGTTATTGCATTTTGTAAATAGGTTTACAATATGTAATTGCTCACAAGGTTATCCGATGGCCGTGAGTGGAGGCATTGACATGAGGGGGAGAACGGCAACTCCGAAATTATTAGTATTAAAAAAAATTTTATAGATCACAATTTGTTTAAAATTTAACTTTATATTCTATAACATTTAGGAAAACAAATATTGAAGAATTACTTTCAAAGATTGGATAGATCCTCTTACTTTTTAAATATAAAACCAACTTTGTCGTTGAGGCTTCCTTTTTAGAATAGTTTTATAAATTATTTTTTGGTTAAAATCAGATTAGAGAGTAGGGAAATTAGAGGAAGACCAAAATTGATTATTTTTCTTCATTAAAATTAATGTTATGAAAAATATATTGATCTTGATAAGTGTAATATGTAATTCTCAAACATTAAGGCAGATATTTAAAATACAACTACTCTTCTCTCCCAAACATTCCAGAACCTACCTTAGTTATCATAACTTTTATGCTCATTATTTTCTTTGGCTTGTGGGATAAAATTAATCATTTACTTTATCTAAGAGAAATCTGCTTAGTTTATTAAGTTCTTGCCTGTCGGCAAATGGATAAACTGAATTTAATGAATTTTCGGATTTATATTCTATCTAGTCTAACAAGTCTCTTGTTTCATATGAGCTAGATTTAAGAATTCATAATGATATAATCTAAGGATTAGAAGTTTGTAATTTCTCTAAAACCATTCTGATAATCCTACGGACCTGGCTTCTGAGCCATTTACAAACTCAATGAATGAGCTTTACACTTTTTTCATTCTTGAAAAGATATTCATTCTCATTTTTCATTTTCTTTTGTTAACGTACTAATATTAATAGTTCGATTTCTGTATTTGCGAATTCCGCTAAAAGGGAAGTGTTTTAACTTACAGATTTTACTTAAAATTTCCACTACACAAAGTAATTGCAATGTATTAGAATGAACTTGCAGAGAAGTCTCTTCACAAATACATTTTGATACATTTTTTAGAAATGTATAAGAAAGGCTTGTATTAAAACAAAAATTTTGTCAACTCAACAGCAATTTTCAGTGATGTGTTGAAAACCTCTCTCTACTAGTCATACTCTAAAATTTACACCAAGATAGTTTTCAGCCATTTCATAAATCTGTGTGAGCCCTAATTGATGAAATATGGATTGAGTTTTAAAGTAAAGCTTACAATTGTTTTGTTTGAGAGTAACCATTCTGGTTTTAATATCCATTAATAATGTTTATTAAATTATTAAAGTTAGCAATACTAATAGATATAGATATTAAAAAAACATTCTGTTTCTATGGAGAGTTTTTTTGACCAGAGATATTATTATTAGATTTTTTTTTGTTGGGGTCTAGTCAAGGTAGATCCAAAAGAATACAAATTTGAAAAAGTGTGTATTTTAAAAATTATCTGCCAACGTTTCGGCTTACAAAGTAAGCAATCTTCAGGGCTATCATGAAGGCGAGAGGAGACGTTGTGTCACCAAGACCCCGTTTTCACGACTGGGATGAAAATGACCAGTCATGAGAATGGGATCTTGGTGACACAATGTCCACTCTCACTTTCATGATAGCCCTAAAGATGGCTTACAATGTAAGCCAAAATGTTGGCAGATAATTTAAAAAATACACATTTTTTTTTTAATTTGTGTTTTTTTGGATCTACCTTGACCGAACCCCAACAAAAAAAAAAAAACATCTAATTCTGTTTCTATTTTTCACTAATAAATTACACTCATGTCCTTATTAAGAAGAATATTTTTCAGGCAAAACTTTTAGAAATGAGGGTCTTAGGATAGAAAATAAAATTAAACAAAAGTCACATTTATTTCATCCATTGTCATCTACAATACCTAAACTCTTACAACTAACATGCTATTAAATTACATAAAATACATTATAAAAAATAAATGAACTTATCAATAGTATATTTTGAATGAAGAAATCATGCACAAAATATAAACAATATTAAATACTTAAAAAAGTTTCAACATACTTGCCATAACAACAAATTATAAACAACTGAAGCATTTCATATTATGTGCATTGCCAGTGTAAACAAGCAATAGTGAAATCATGAATTCCCAGAAGTAGATTTTTGAATTAATCTGGATGTTATTTAATAATAAAAACGTAGAGCTTTATGAAACAGATTAGAGATATATAGAATACACTCCAAATTTTCACTAAGATTGCTCCATAGATGCATACAGCATTTTATATATTTATCAGGCATTTAACTTATGGTAATAAAATAATATTGTTGGGATAATAACTTAACCTACCTAGAATTTGAACAGAAGGATCAGAAGTAAAGAATAATTGGCTAAGATGCTATCCCTATAAAATTATTTTCTACTAGTAAAAGCTATTCCTCTCTTTATCAATATGCAATAAATTTAAATAAATGAATAGACCCCAGTGAGTCAATTATTAAAAAAAAATATAACAATACATAATAATTAGGCTTGTCAAACTCATGAACTGATTCCCAAAGTCTTAAAAAGTTAAATAAATTTACAAAATTGTTGTCCTTGACTTAATAATATATAAAATTTTTAAATAAAATAAAAATTTTAAACTTGGAAACAGAGTTTTATTAAAACCCGATGCTTTTAAGGAGAAGATATTGAAAAGCAAGAATACTGAAAATTATAGGTAGTGTATAAGAGATTGAAATATGTTTAGAAAACTAATTGGCCAAGGATAATCATATTGATAAATCAATTAGCAGATTTTGTCATATTTTTTACTAGAATAAATGAGGATCTTGCTAAATTACTAGTCTTAAACACTGCACCTATTGTCTTTTTTTCCTCTTATAAAATCTGTAATGACAGTGACTTTAAATGCTCTTGATTGGGCATGAATAAGAAAGGTAGGAATCTAAGAGGCTAATCTATTAAAATTATATGTACGTAAACCAAATAAGTGTCTGACAATAATGAGAAAAACAAATAATGCTGACAAATAAGGCCTATTATTAATAGTTCAGAGAAATGATCAAAATCAATGACGAAATGATCAAATAACTCTGTGCAAAGAGTAATTTAATAAATGATCAATACACAATAATTGAGTTAATATTTGTACCATTTGGAATTATACTTGTATTGTAGAAGTCTTTAAAACAAATCTCAAAAATATAAAAATTTGGGTTAAAGATGATCAAGGATGCAAAAAGAACAATAATTGATCAAAACTTAAAACTATTTGTAAACAGATGACTAAAAAATTAATTCTGCAGCATAATATGACATGCTTCTTGTAATTCATTGAAATGTGAAAAGTTAAAAGAGAAGAAGCTACTTAAAAGAATTTTCAAAATACAATTTCCAATCACTTTGGCTCACACGAATAATCTTTATTCAAGAATATGTTTTGATTGTTACAAATTTTATGCTAATTATTATAGATACATAAAAAATGTATTTACGTCATAAAAACATCAGTATAAACATGTAATTATATTTAAGTGCTAGACATACATTTTGGAATTTATTAATAACAGGTTGTCAAAGGATTTTATTGTAAGGCTTATATTATAGATGGTAAATGAATTTCTAAAAAAGTAACAGCTTAAAAATAATTGGTAGTCGAGTTAATTATGTTTCTATTTCATGGAATTTTAACTCATAGCTTGCCACACAAATTGTATATTTGAAACTTTTTCAAGCATATTATTTTAAAGTAATAATTGAATGAAAGAAATTGTTTCATAAAATATTTTCCTTATAAGAGAGTGGCTCTCACATAGAGTAAAGTGGTATACTTTGGTTCTTTGGTTAATGAAAAAAAAAAAATCTTTAGTTCCAAAGAAAATGTCTGCAATATTTCATCACACAAAGATTTATAAATATAAATATATAATATCTGTCTAGCTAAATGCTGACAATAAACATTGAGTCTCTGAAGTCAAATAAGTACATTAATTAAAACCAGGTTCTTTCATGTAAAAATCTTGCTTACTGCTTCAAATATTTTTTGGAATTTAAAGTCATATCATATTAAACATGAAAAGTTTATTTTTATTGAATATTGGCAATGTAAAACTCCACAATATAAACCATTCTGTAGCTTAAAGAATAGTTTGTAGCATTAGATAAAATTTAACCCTTCTGATAATTTTTTTTTTTTTTTAATGTTATCTGTTACAAAATCAATTTTGCCATTATTTTAATAAACTATTCATGAATTAATTCAGTTAGCCTTGAGATCCTTACTAAAAGTGCAANTTGTAGCTTTAGATAAAATTTAACCCTTCTGATAATTTTTTTTTGCTGGGTTAGCCTCCCTTGCAACCACTAAGGGTCATTGGAAGCTTAAAGAATAGTTTGTAGCATTAGATAAAATTTAACCCTTCTGATAATTTTTTTTTTTTTTAATGTTATCTGTTACAAAATCAATTTTGCCATTATTTTAATAAACTATTCATGAATTAATTCAGTTAGGCTTGAGATCCTTACTAAAAGTGCAAGAAAATGAAGAAAAAAAAAAAAAATAATAAAAAAATAAATGAATGGACAAGTACAATGAAAAATTTTACAATTAATTAAATAAAAATCTGAGGACCATATAATTGGAAGAAAATATTTCACTTGACTAAGTCACAGATTTTTGTTATCAAAATTCTATAAACTTATGTCATTAGCAAAATAATTAAAAATTTTGAATGTAGGATGATAGTATATAATTTAAATGTGTCATGGTAAAATAGTATTGTTCTTTTTACTTTTATTCATTCTAGATATTTCTTCATATTTTTAATTCTAAAATACTTGTAAAAAAATTTAGGACAGTGATTGATATAAGTTGTTTTACGATTTATTATGTTATCTGAAGAAATATTTAGTAGTAGCATTCGTATCACTAGTTTAATAGACAAAGAAAAAAAGAGGCTTATAGGATTCAGGTTTGATCTTATAGGATTTGAGGTTTTTCTTATAGAGACTGAAGTAATTAGGTGATGGGAAGGCAAAAGAATCAATGGGGCACTAAATTTTATAGATGCCACTCTAATGATTTTATACATAGAAAGTTATAAAACTGTAATGTAAAATATAATAGTATAATTACAGTCTGGTAAATTAATTAATTTTCCCTGAAAATTACTAAGTTCCTAATGTGTAATAAATGAAGGCTTGGGTTATCGGAGAGCTGTCAAGTTTCAAATCTCATTTAAATTGGTTATCTGTTAACTGTGATTGCTGCTCTCCAGTTCATTATATTTTTTAAGTTTATGATGATAGTATTGTATATTATTGTTTACTCCTATGTAGAATAGCAACTTTTTTTAAAAGAAATATTTTACCCTTTCTTTATCTTTTGAAATTTGAAAATATATTGTCAATTGTTACATAATGAATGAGATCCAGGAAATTTACAAGTATTATTACAACTATTTTATGTATATTTAACTTGAATCATAGTTTCAAACAAAAATTGAAAATGGAAAGCACATTTAAAAAGTTGTTAAGAAAATATTATAAAAAGAAAAATTGATGTTTTAAAAACTTATTTCTATAAAAATTTGAAATAATCTTAGTTATTTTGATTACAAAAAATAATTGAATAACAATCTAAAACTAACTCAGATCTAAGAATAGTATTGAATCATGTAGGTGGATATGCTAGTTCTACAATATTTAGGTTCAAAATAATATCTTAGAATTATCAAACATCACAATTGACTATATTTTAATGTTTACTTTGGACATCTTTGGTAATATATACAAATGAGCATGTTCTTTCAAATGCTAAACCTCCTAATCTGCATTTGACTACCATTTCCTTAGGTGTGATTTCAACACACCTTTAACCCTATACACATTTTAATTATAATGGTACAATAAAACTTGTTAGAGAAGCAAAGATATTTTTTTATCAATTATGAAATCCATGAACAATCATAAATTACATATTACAAAAATATATTACATTCGCACATACACACTCACACTCAAAAATGTTATATTCTTTGTTATAAACATATATAAATTTTAAAGAGATATTTTTCTCATAATTTTATTAAAGAACAAAGAGGTATCCTAATTTTTTTTAAGTAGGAGGTTTATTTATTACAGTTTCCTTTCTTTAATTTACATTTATTATCTTTAATTATCAGTTTTAAAACAAAAAAATTAATCGATTACTAATTTTGGTTAAATAAAATGATCAATGATCATTCATTAATAAATAAAAATAAATTTTTATGCAAATTTCTATAAACATTGCGAAAATTTTATGAAACCTGGTGTTTAAAATATTGGCATATTTTTTCAGTTGTCAGAAATATTTTTTCAATTGGCATATTTTAAACAGTTGCGAGAAAAAAAAAATCTGATATGAGAAAATGAAATAAATTTCCACCTCACATTAAAATAAATGAAATGATATTGTGTTTTCAATAAAAGTCAAAATCTTTATTTTTGTAACATGTTTGAACAAAGGATTTTCTAAATAATTTACAGCAAACTTGTAATAATAACGAAATTTTATGTGGTGAATATGTATATAAATTATAGTTTTGAGCAACACAATAGAAATAAATTGATGAAATCAAGAATAAAATCAAGAACGAAATTCACCTCAAATTGTAAAAATGTGTCTCATTCTCAGGCCATTAGTCTGGGATTGGTCTTTTAGCTCGAATCAGAGTAGCCAAGGGGGCTTAATATGGTCTCAAATAGATATGGATTCAGAAATTTCTTTTGCTTTACAGAAGAGATGGTAAAAGTAGTTGTAGTTCAATTAACCACTGAAAAATTAGAGGATATTGAAAGGGAACATTCTAATTTACAATATCTGAATGAATTGAACTTTTTAAAAAGACTCAGTGTATTTAAGACCTTAAAGATTCTATTAGTCTATCTTCATTAAATCACTATTTACAGAAGTGCACTATACCCATAGGCTCCTCAATAAGTAGAGTTAAAATCGTTTCTCCTTCCCTAATTGACAGCCGATTCATTGCCTTACATTACACAATGTCAGAGGACTGTGTAAATTGATTTTTGTTAAGAAACCTCCGGTTTCACAACTAAAACACAAGTGTTTATTTAGATACTTATTAAACATAAATTAAAGAAATAAGGGATGAATCACCATTAGCTCAAGTATGGTAAATTACATTCTATCTCTAAATTTTGAAACCAAATTTTATTGAAAAAATATTATAATTAAATTGAATTAAATTAAAATGTGTACCATTGCAAAGTGTATGAACATGACTGTGTTGAAGACAGTCTAAAGCTTTTTGAAAAATTGCAATGACCTAAAAAATGTAAAAATTAAAGAAAGATAACTGTTTGGATAATAAGGGAAAATAAAAAATATTTATTGAGTGACTAATTTTTCGTTTACTTATATATTTGATAGAAATTTCAAATAACTCTATGCACATAATAAAGATAAAATTAACATAAATAGAAAAGACAAAGCAAATTAGGCTTATATACAGAGGTTTCTTTAAAGCTGGAAGGCTACCAGGGCTTGGAGGTGGGCTGGGTACAGTTTGGAGCAAGAGAGCCACACCACCTTGCCTGGGTAAGAGGAGGACAAGGTGCCCCACCTCTCCTTGCTGGACGAAGAACAGGCCGAGTTCTAGTCATCTCTCCCACACCACAGTTCGTAGAACAGCTTCCCCAATCTCCCCACTCCCCTACTTTGCAATCTCGGCCACCTCCTGGAAATGTTAAAATACATTTCTCATACAGGAGATGCATAATCTAAGCAGATTTTCACAGTTTCACTTAAGAAATAAGAGTAAATGAGGAAATTTAATTTCAAAGCTGGAGGGAACAATGAGTATAAAATATATTATTACTAAAGCTTCCTCTAGAGTTGGAAAGAAAGTGTGGGGGAAGTGTTCACAAGCATTCTAAAATGTTAAAAAATTACATTTTTATGTAAACGTCTATTTTCTTACATCTATTTTCTTTTGTAACATTCATAATAACAAAGACATTTAAATTTTGAATTTTAATTTCTATCATAATTATTCAAAATCCCCTCACCCAATTTCCAATTATAAAATTATTTATCCAGG
>KZ808045.1:138118-153211 GCA_000696205.2 Oncopeltus fasciatus
TATATATATATATGAAATATAACTTCTTTACTCATTAATACACATGAAAAAAATTTGGGTGTTTAATACACTGATAAAATTTGAACTTGTTCAGTTAACTACATATTGTACCAGACAGGCTACCCAATGAAGAGCAGGGTAGGTAGCCCATCACGCTCCACCGGAGGAGTGGAATGCTAGGTAAAGTTATAACTACTTAAGCAAAATTAAGACTTAATAAGTGAAAATATTAACCTATAGAATGAGATATATAATGAATAACTCCCCATTTATATTCAAGCTGCACCTAGAAGGACAATCTGAAGGATGCTACTGAGGACAATGATCAAGTGAATTGATTATTGATCGATTTTCAGTTTGGTGAAGTATTTAATTATTTGATGCATCATAAAAATAATAATAAGTAAATACAATATTAATGAATAGGTACTGGGCATAAAAATATTGTTTTCTTGATCATCACCAGTTAATGGTATAATAAAATTATGAGTTAAGTAAAATTAATTTATTTTATTGAATAGAGAATTCTACTGCTGTTGAGAAATTTGCATTAATATATTAATGTGAAATAAAAATTGGTTTTCCATAACTTGAAATTTGGTTGTGAAAAGAGGTGTTCATAAAGAAGAATTTGTCTTCTTTTAATCCTGTTAAGTTGTATGCCTGTTATGTTGGCTGTTTGAATATCCTTTGAAGATTTTATTTTTAATTTGAGCTTGTAGAGTGATTGATTAAATTGATTGTTATTGATTAAATTTGATTCAAGTTTTTTCTAATTTAAGTAGATTGACTAAATGTTGATTGTCATTTGTTAATAATTTCATCTTCACATTTGTGTGTTGTGTGAAGCTGTTAGGCAATTTAAGTACTCAAACCTTCTAGATTTGTTCCTAAATAAAGAAATATATTATTCGATTTTTTATATAAAATTAAATATGGTAAAATAAAATATTTGAGAAGTTTCTATATCTGGAATAACATTTAATATTGAAAGGGATAACATTTTAATTCCAAACAAAATATCCTCGATTCTTTAACTTTGAACAGGCTAGTATTCTAGAATTTAATTTATGTTTTAAAATTTCTATTTTGTTAAGAATACTATTGAGATAATATTATTAATTATTTTGTCATTATTAGAAAATTGGAATTTTAATTGATCTTTCAATTTTATTTGGTATTCACAATTTTGTTCAAAAATCATATCTTTCTATATCATTATCATAAAAGTTTTCAGAAATTAGTTTTATAATAACTCTTTAAATATTATTAATCTTAACATCTATACTTAATGAAGTTTATTAATTTACAATAATTATAATCTTTTAAAAATCCTTTATAACATTGATTATTAATGTGGCTTAAAATTATTTTTGTATTGTATTCTGTGAGAGTTGAGTGTTTATCTACAAGAAGATAGGAATATATATATATATATATATATATATATATATATATATATATATATATATATATNTAAAAACTGTTTTTGTTACAAATTTGTTTTCAATTCTTCAGCTACCAAGATTGAATTCCTGACTATCCTCTCCCCATAAAACTTGCCGGTCAACGAATTTACTTCTGAAAATATTCCTCTTCTAATACTATATATATATATATACATATATGAATATTGTTAAAGATCCCTATCTTAAACTTTGACAATATTCTCTTCTATTGGCTCCCTAGCCATGTGAGGAGATCAGAATGTGCAGGTAGTGGTCAATTGCTACCTGTTTCCTTACTTCAGAAGAGGGACTTAGGGTAACACAGAATCAGTAAAGATAAGATTCTTCTAGGCGTTTGAGGCATGCCCTTTCTATGAAGTTATTAAAGCAGCTCGCCAGCGTCCCTCGAATCAATGTAATCATGAACGGGAGTCTCAGAGCCTCGGGCTGGTCATAGCCTTTGCAGTGCCGGTAACAGTGAAATACTAATTGTCAGTAATTAGCAAGTTATTTTGAGGCCTCTTTGTAAATAATCACATTTAATTCATTTTTACATATTTATTAATTAGCTGTAAATAATTTTATTTATTTATTAGTTGTTAAGGGCAGTAGGTTGAATTTATACTACTAGTTATATTTATTTGTTAGAGTAAATTAACTTCAATTTATATTTGTTCTGTTATTATTAACCCGCAGCCCATAACAAAATATTGTGAGATGGGTAGATATAATTTTAGTTGGACTATATTTTTAGTTTTTCCTTTGTAGAATAGGTGAAAAATCTAAGACATTTTCCAATGTTGCATCATAGTATCAGAGTGACAACTAAAAATAGCAAGATTTTCTTGAGGAAAAATATAGTAATGATAAAAATCAGGTAAGGTGTTTCTATATTTCAATTAAAATTGGTAAACCTCTTAACTTAATTTATGCCCACTTAGATAGCATGAATATTTAAGCTTTACTTTATCAAAGTGGAACTACTGACTGTTATAATGTGGTTAGGATAAACATTCCTAAATTTCTCTGAGTGATTTGTTTTCTTTAATTCAAAGGTATGCTTATTTCTGTACCACTGCTCAAAAAAATTACTGAAAATTTCCTGTATAATTTGTTCACTTATATGACCAATGACAAAGTTCAAGAAGCATGATAAATGAAGCACCACAGAGTGTATAAACTTACAAATTTTTACCCACATTAAAATAAAATGTGATTCAGTCTAGGGAAGTGAAGAATTAAAACGGATTTGTAAACAAGGAAGTTTTTTATTTTTGCCATTTTGGACTAAATTTGAGGCCTTTATCACGGCTGAGTAACAAAAGAAAACATTACAAAAGTAATATAGAAACACATCTATATGTTATAATACAACATATGAATAAATATTATGTCTATGTGTTATAATACCACACTTGAATAAATGTTGTATTATAACATATAGACGTGTTTCTATTTTACTTTTGATAGCCCTGATGAAGTCCTGAAATTTAGGCTGAAAAGCCAGAACTAAAAATTCTTTTTGTTAACAAATCAGTTTTAGTTCTTCCGAGTCCAACTGGAGACTAACCTCTCCTCTTAAATATAATCTTTGACTAATTAATAGCTGAGCAAAGAATTCATTATTATTGCTTAATAATAATGAATATATGTAATAATTAGCTCTCTATCCTCCTCTGAGTTACCACTTTAGTAGCTTTGATTTAAAAAAAATATATCATAATATACAATTATGGTAATAAAATATTAAATATAAGCTTATAATAATGGATAACAGAGTAGATAATTAATATTTATTTTTTATACCTTTCTCTTAAGTATCCTCCCACCTCCTCCCTTCTGAGATTTAATNCAAACACAAACATATTAGAAAACACACATATTTAATGAGAGCTTAGAACATACATTTGCAATGAAATTCAAATTTTTTAAATAATTACCATACCAATGGTAAACTAAAAATATTAAATATGCCACTAATTATAAACAGAATGTAAATTACAAATAATAATCTAATTCTTGAGCATAACTTGTATTTATTTCAATGAGAGATGGCCCAACAGCTGAACATTGACTAATAATAACTTATTAATCAATATTTTTACAAGTGATTTGATACCTGTAGCAAGCATTTAATGTATTATAATATTTATTATCTCAAATATAATAATTCTTTAATTTTTCCATAAAAATTACATGTTACAGCATGTTCCCTGTTGTTCATACTTATTAAATATGATTTTTTTTTTCTTTTTGTTTTAAATTAATATTTTTATTGTGACTAAATCTAAAATAATAAAATTAAAATTCTGTAAAAATTAAAATTCATTTTAGTGGATATAAGTATTCAGACAAGTCAATTACCGCGTGTGGAGACTGAAATATTTGTGTTTTGAGTTCTTATGCACTTGGGGTAGCTTATTTTGGTTTTTAAAAAGTAATTTTCTTAATATTAGATGTTTTTTGTTGGGGTTCGGTCAATGTAGATCCTAATAAATACAAATTATTAAAAAATGTGTATTTTTTAGATTTACCTTGACCGAACTCCAACAAAAAAACATTAAATAACAATATCTATGGTAAAAAAACAAACAAAAAAACTACATTTGTAATTTACTTAAGTCTCTGTGTATTTTCATGAGTTAGGTCTATAATTCCTGTTTTAATCCTGATTGTTCTTGTTTTTTGTGTACAAATATTTCCATTTGTAAAGATCCTTGTTGGTTTGTCAGTCCTTTTAATGTCATGATATTTACTGTCTTTATAAAACTTTACTTTGACAAAATTTCTTTCATTTACTTATTGATACAATAATTTAAATATTTCTCTCTGATTATCTATTTAGTTAATTATTAACTATCTTTCAATTTCTACATTGGTCGAGTCTGTCTCATTTAAGCATCCATTAATAATTTTGATTTCCTTTAATAGAATGTATTGTTTCATTAAAATTGCTCAAGTTACTTCTGTTGTTGGCAAGTTTGAGGGGGTTTGGCTCATATTTTGTTTGAAGGCAGATTTAAAATTCATTTATCAAATTTTGGATTGAAATTATTATTCAGGGCCAGTAATAAAGTTGTTTACTTTTATAATAAATTTCCTCAATTAGGTGATTTGTCTTTCATAAAAGATAATTTGCTATTATTCCCTTCGTATCTGAATCTCCTGCAACATCAATTAGTTCTTTGTTACATCTAATAAAGTTAATTCCTGAAAGTTCGAAGCAACGAGAGACTATTGTACAAAATTCTTCTTAACAATTACCAACAAAGAAAAGTTGGTATTAATTTTGGGTTCATCATTTCTTTGATACAACTTATTTTGAACCATGTTTGATCGTATAATAATTCTGTTTTAATTTCAAATGAATTTACTATTTACCAATTTGCTGAACTAAGATTAGTTAAAGATAATATTTGATTTTTGCCAAAATGTATTGGTTGTTCAGAAATATGCATATTATTTATGTCATTGTTTTGTGTACTAGAATTGTGTTTTTAGATCAGAATTCTCAGTGTAAGGTTGTACTATAGTTAATAAATAGTATAGAGCAACAGAGGGGTTTAAATCTTAAGGAGAGCGCTAATTCAGATAAGGGTTCTGGAAACTATTTATTTGTGGGGAGTGATAAGATTCATTGGGATGCCTGATATCTTCCAAGAGGATTTCTTTGTTAACCCCTCCATTATAAGTTTTTGCCTTGGGTTTTTGTGTTGATTTCCATGCAAGATCGGTCTTAGAATTGAATGTTCCTGTTTTGTGTACAATATCAAAATTGTATTCAGTCTAACATCAGCGAATTAATTTTCAATTTGGCTCTTTTAGAGATAGGGGCATGATCACATCACAGATAACAGTGAATTTTTTCATATTTTTTTGGTAAAATCCATAAGGGGCTGTTTCACCGGGAAATGGAATGTTAAATGATGTACCTATTTTCAATAAGTCTTCGTCTCTATGGACATAGACAGGATATCTAAAAGATTTGGTATACATGAGTATGGTTGGCCATTTATTTAAAATATAGAAGATAGATAGTAGAAGGTATGATATTTAAAATATATTTAAGTATTGTTTTACTAAATTTAACACGTGTGTTTCATTTTGAGAGGCCAAATTTTATTTTTTTATAATTACAGAAGTTCAAATTTGTATAGTTTACATTTGAATTGAATGTTTCCTGGTTGATATTATACTTAGGTTCATATAAGTAAGGGCAAAATGTTTTTACAACATAAGCAAAGGCTATTTTTATGGAATATCACTGCCATTTTTAAAATTTTGAATTGGTACTTGAATAATTTGAATTGATCTTGGTTTTATTGTATATGTTTTGCCTGGTTTGATCAATGATATTACAACTAGGGCTTTTTATAAAGAATTTTTTATTCTCTTTCTGCATACTTTGTTTCTAGTTTTTATAGGGTTTTTGAAATGATTATTTCCATTTTTTGTGATGTCCTGAAATTTCAAACTAACAGAATTTGTATTATTATTTGTGAAATGAATATAACCTTTAACTAACTTTAGGTTGTCTACACCCAAAAAAAAAAAAGAAAAAAAGTCAAAATAATTATGGAAATTAAGTTTGGGGTCCCTGAGTTTAAATAATTTTGAAAAATTAATAATATTCAATTTTTAATTATTTTATTTTTAAAATATTTGTTAGCTATATCTGGTTTACAAAACGATCGATAGCTACTAGAACTAGAGTCAATTAAAACTTTTAAATTTAATTTGGGTGAATAATGTAGGGAAGATTTTCATCATTTACTCAATTCAATCAAGTAGACTGGTTCATATAGAGTCTGGTATCCTCTAAAAAATTGTCTATTTCTACTTCTGCTACTTTAGTTCAGTTTGTCATATCAGTGTTAATATTGTTAGTGTTTTCTGATCTCGAAAAATTAAACATGGGTCCAGTAGAGATAGTCAATATTGGAATTGGAGGTAATGCTTTCGGCAGTCTGTGTGGTGTAGTTTGGGGACTTAGTGGTATTTGTCTGCACTTCAGGAAGTGAAATAATAAATAAATAAAGCAGCTGTTAACCTTTGAGATGAACAGAACATAAGTTTTACTCAGTGCACTAGGTCTGATGATGGGATCATGGGTCCTGAAAGCGCTAAGCTATATTTAATAAACGTAATATATATAATTAATAAAACTGTGTGGAGAAACTAATTTTGATTCAGTACCTGTTTTGAAATAATTTTGTTAAGGGATTTAGAAATTCTGTCTAACTGTAAATTGGTTATTCGGTTGAGTAGGAGTTACAAGGTTTTGAGGAAATTATCTCCTTGGAGTAATTTAGATGAGAATTATCTGGGGGTGGGTGTATTAATGTTGATGGGGTTTGTTGTTATTAAACTGATATTCGTTTGCTAGCTAGTTCAGGATTTCTTGTCTAAGGAACGAGTCTAATGGTTCTATTTTACTATATTAAAAGGCTTGGAGGGCCATATTTCTGCAGTATTTCATAAGTGGTTAGGCAAAGTCACCTTCATGATTAGATGTGTATAAGTCAAGTAGTTTAATTTTGGCTGCTTTACCTTTAATTTTTATTAAAATGGAGTTCATAAGATACTCATTTTGGAAGAATCGGTAGAATAATTTTTTGGAAAATGTAAAAAATCTATGTAGAGTTTCAGGTATTCCATCAAAATCTGGGACCATGTCAAAATATTAATCATAGAGTTCGGGGTACTTGATTTAGGGATATCTGTCTTGGTACCTGTTTGTTTAGTACTGGTGGTCTAGTAAGTAGTTTGCCACTTTGAGTATTAAAATAAAAAGTGTTATAAATTAACATTGACATCTTAAATTAAAATTCTTAAATAGTGAAAATTAATATTGTATAAAAATATGATTTCTTTTATAAAATATAATTAAAATTCAATGTTCAATAATAACAATTGTTATAATTTTAATTGTTAATTAATTAATAAAAATCAAATTTATTTTATTTTTAAACTTAAAACTATTACAAAAGACTTACAGTAAAGTGAATAATTTAAAACCCAATGTTGTGTAGACTCCTATTACAAGCTGCTCAATACTGTACACCTTCCTGAAGATCGTAGGGCAAGTGAAAAACTGGTAGCATCATACCATTGACTAAGCTAGTATATCACGTCAATTTATCTATTCAGTCCAGGTTCAATGGATTTATTTTTAAAAGCTGTGAAAAAAATCTTATCCCACCACCAACTATATATCTTTTCGGCTCAGTTGATTTTTTAAAAAAGGTGTATTTTATTTAACATCCTTAATTTAAATTAAATTATTTATACTTGTTAACTATAGCTATTAGAGGAAAATAGCAATGGATGGGCAAACTCAAGGAGAAATGACTACGATGACTTAATTGAAGAAATTCAAGGAGGAGAGGTTTGTTTGGTTGGAGCTAGGAATATGAAAAGAGTGGGGGATCTGAGAATGCTCGGAACATTTGTTTACAATGTCAGCATAATTTTTACACTAGTCAGGAAACTATTAGTATATGTAAGGAGTTGTACAATAGATGAAATATATACACACATACATAGACACTGGCATTGATTATTTTGTCTTTGAACAGAATTTAAGTTATTAAATTTTAATATAATAAAAATGCTAATTCTAGTCCGGCGCTCAAGATAAGTAATAGTATAATAATTAAGAGGTAACGTTTTGACCATCGAGTTTAATCAGGAGAGTAGTGTCAGAAATCAAGCTTTGGGAGCTGAAGAATTAGAAACTAATTTGTAACCAAAAAAGTTTTTATTTTAGCTAACATTTCGGTCTAAATTTCAAGCCTTCATCAGGGAAAATAGGGTGATGGGGAGATAAGAGACCCTGCTCTACAACGACTAAATCATGACAGTAGAACAGGAGTTTCTTTCCATCGCCCTATTTTTCCTGATGAAGGCCTGAAATGTCATCAGTTATACAATTACAATTAAATCACATTTGAAATATATGTATATAATTCATTGTTATAAAAAAAAAAAACAGAATCAAAAAGTAATGAAATAAAAGAAATTAAAATAATCACAGCAATTCACAATTTTCTGGGTGCATATTAAAAAAAAAAAAAAATCGGGTCATATAGGAGTACTCACCATTATAAATACAAATTTTAGTTTTTTTGTCAGCTCTTTCTTTTTTATCTCCTCAGCAGAAAGGGTTAGTTTGCATTAATATACCTTCTCAAAGACTTACATAGGGGCAGAAATTAATGAAACTGAACAGATACATAAAACTTTCTTAATAACATTATTCAATTTGAATGAATATTCTAAACAACTTACGTTTATTCTACTATTTTTTTGTTTTATTTACAGAGGCTAAGTTTCTTATGCGTAATTATACTTAAGACTCAAATATAGGAAATTTTAAACTTCAAGATGAAAAACAAAGTTTCATAATTTAAAAAAAGTGTAGTCCATAGATGACTCAGATTTTGAGCAGAACAAAATAAAATGCATATTTTACATACTGACGACCGTCGAAGCCTACGTGAACAAAATGTATATTATGATTAGATGAAATTTAATTTTTTTTAATTCTTCAAAAGATTTTTTCTCTACCCTTTCTGCTTCTAAATTGCTGACTTATAAATTTCTGTGAAGGAAATAGTGAAATCCTCAAGATAAAAATTATTTCACAATGTAAAATATTTTTATTAAGTAAATCTCACTTTTGTACTGTAAATACTAGATTGATTAAACAAACATTCTATATCATACTTTTAGATCTCACTTTTTTATCATGTTGAAAACTATAATGATTATAATTATTTCCTGGCATAAGTAATGAGTAAAAAGTAGAATTTAAAATAAAAGTAAAAGAAAACTTTTTCTATTTTAACTAATAGGTGATGCATAAATGGTTTTTGGAGAAACAGCTGTATATAAATAATATGTATTATTTATAGCAATAGGGAAGTATAGCGGTTATGGGACTGAAATCCTGAACCAAAGGTCCCAGGTTTAATACTCACAGGGATGCTTAGCTTTTTCATTCTGTGCTTCTATTTGCAATGACCTACAGTATTCCTCACAAGCTCTTGAGAAAGGTCATTGCAAAAAGATAGTGGTATCCCACTATGGATACCACATAGGTGTCCAGTTAATACTGGGTACAATAGTTACAGTACACTATTATATAGTTACAATACAGTGGATTGAGTATGCCATTAAAGACACTTATAAAAAAAAAAAAAAAAAAAAATCAAGCAGCAGGAATGGTGTGGTGACCACACATCTATAGAGGATCATGGGTCATGAATAAATATATCCTTAACACATGTTTCTCCCTGTATCTCTAAGTACAGGATTGGTCTGAGTTTTTTTTAATAGATAAATACTATGTTACATACTTAATATAAATGTATGATATGTATGAAAATCATTAGACTATTTATTTATTTTTTCGAAATGTAGTAGCAAACAACAATGTTCATAGTCAAATTTGTTGTAGTCCTATATACATAAATAAAGAAAAAAATTATTTAACTTCATACTATTATTAGGAAAGAAACTTTAGGGTATATATGCCTAAAAGCTATAAAGGAGAATACTTTAGTCCTGTTCATTAAAAATTGTTAAACCTCATTTAACACAATTTAAAAAATGATATATACACATATCCTCATAGTAGTAATAGACAGACAAATTACTAAAATGCCGAATTAAAACTCAGGGTTTTCGAAATTCTATCTGCCATACAGATCTAAAATTCAAGTCAAGCTACAATAGTAAAGTGAAAAGGTCACTAAAGTTAATAATTAAAATAAGTTTAAAATAAAATATATTTAGCATATGATGTAACAACAAACAGAGTTCTCTTTTCAATATTTAATTATAGATGACCAAAATACAAAGGTTTCAGAGCTTTATGACAAGAAAAAAATATACATTAAGAGATAACAAAATATAATCTAATAAATTGTGAAATAAAGTAAAATAATGTACCATAAAAATACATCTAGAAAAGAAAATATAGGCCTTAAGAAGAAGAAAAAAAAATAGTAGGCCAAGCATTTCAAAATAATAAAGCATACCAAAAACTAAATTTTAATTTTAATTAGAGTTAAACAATATGATGAGCGATACAGGTAAGAAAGTATTCAATTCAATTCAAAAGAGGCCAGTCAAAATTTAAAATAGTTTTTAGCATAGACAATAAGTAAATCAACTGCTACAAAAAAAAAAAAAAAGTTTCAAGCTGTGCATAACAAGGCCTAATTGACAAGATTTTATAAAAAGATGAGATGAATGAGTAACATTAAATAACATTAGTCAGTTCTCTGTTTAAAAAAAAAAAAATTTTTTTCTTTTAAGATTGTTGGAGACTGAACAAAAAGTTCTTTTGGTGAAGAACTTCACTATAAAATTACTTTGGGTCAACAAACCACAACTAACTTACGGCTTCAATCAAATGAAAATGTTAAGGGTAATAAAAGAATCGATAAGGAAACAAAGAGAAAAATAAAATAAAAATTGTTATTTAAAGTAAAATTTTGATATAGTAGTAAATACAAGGGAAATGATGTTAACAACAAGCCAACATTTTTCACATTATGCAACACTTTTCATCTCCGAAGGATGAATTTGAAATAAACGAGCCTGCACTAGGAGGGCGCTTTTCTCGGACTCTTTGGAAGGAAGTAGAAGTTACCTTGCTTAGTTCAGCAATAGCTACCTCTTCATCCTTCATGTTGAGGAGGGTAACAAACATTTGATCACCAGCCATCCATGACTGATTCTTCATTAAGATATGATCAGTTCCATCAGGGATGTTAGGTTCATCTGCTGACCAGACAGTGAAAGCTGATCCAGCTTTTACCTTCAAGTTGCGACTAAACTTATAAGATACATTTTTTTCACCAATTTTTTGGATAAGCTTCCACCCTCCAATTACAACAGTCTCATTCGAGTTATTGTAAATTTTAATAAATTTTCCACTGTGGGAAACATCAGTAATATTTATTGAGTCATTGTTGGAGGAGTTCAAGGTGTAATTTGATTCTGAGCAAATTGATTCTTCATGGCGGCGTTTCCCCTTAAGTATTCTGCGAAAAGAATGCTCAGCAGGAGGAGATGTCACTGGAGTAATGTTCAAACGAGCCTCTTCACATTCCAGTAATTTTCTAAAAGCAGAAATTTCTAGATCTAAAGCCACTTTTATATCCATAAGCTCTTCATAATCTTTTATTTGTTGAGCCATTTTCTCACGCATTTTCTTTATTTCAGCTTCATGAAGGGCATACTGATTCAAATATTCTGATTTTATGTTATCCAGCTTTTTTTCAGTTTCTCTCATATTACTAATAGAAGTATTTCTTTCTTTCTCTAATTCACAAATTTGTTTATTAAGTTTTTCAACTTTACCTTGCATGCTTTGTAGTTCATCAATTGCCATAGATGAAACGTTGTTACTTCGAGACAATTGGTTTTCAAGGGATTTAATTTTTTCCTCATACATATTCCTGATTTCTTCTTTGTTATCTTCTAAGTCATTTTCATACTGTTCTCGAATCTCTTGTAGGCTGCGGCAAAGCCTTTCTTCATATTGCTGATTTAATTTTCCATCAATTTCAGTTCGTTCAAGCTCAACTTTTTTCTGCATATCCAACAATTGCTGTTTCAACAAATGCTCACTAAATACAAACTCTTCTTTTAGTGTTTGAAGAGAGTTTTCAAAATCCACTCTCTTCAGTATTTCTTCTTCCACCTGTTGTCTTGCCAGAGATAACTCATCAACTAATTTAGCCTTTTCTTCAACCAAAGTTTTATTACTTTCAAAAAGTTTCTTTCTTTCTAACTGAGCACAATTGAATTTATTAGTAAAGTCATTTAACCGGGCGTCTAAAAGAGAAATTTCAGCATTTAGGCCGTCAATTTCACTGTTTTTCTTCTCAAGCACAATCTTAAGGTCATCATTCTCAGTGAAAAGACGTTGAGTGTCTATTTGTATTTTGGCTTTTTCACGAGACAATTCGTCAAGAAGTTTCCTGGCGTCAGAGAGCTCAGAATCGTACAGGGCCTTCACACCATTGACCTCTCGAGCGTAAGTCTCATGAGCAAACTTCATCTCGTGAGAGAGTCTGTTGTTTTCTGACTCGAGAGTACGGACACGGTCGATGTAGCAGGCGAGCCTGTTGTTCAAATTAGCCAGATCCTCTTTCTCATTCAGCCTTGTGTACTTGGGGCTCAGAGACTTTTTTGACGAGACAGAAGACTCCTTTGGTGGAGGGGTTTCGGGGCATTGCGGCTCTAACATCTTACTGGCCATTTTTATATATTTTCAGCTAAAATCCAACAGCAGGGAAACTCGTGAAAACTGAACTACAAAACAATATGAGGTCCAGAGCCACAAGCCTGAACTTTGTTTGTTTACACAAGATGAAAGGCAAAGTGATACCTCCTGTAAGCGCACATGCGCAATCTACCTATTGAAAACTAAAATAATTTTTAAAATTTTAATAATTACTTGCCCCAAACAATACAGTTCGTGACAAAAAAAAATGGGCAAAATAAAATAATTTTAATATTAATAAATCTCAGCTGATTTAAAAATAAAATTGCCACAACGCGTCATATATATACACTTGGGATCTAGATAATATAAATGACTCACTTAAGTCTTCTCTGAAAAAATCGTAGTTTACTACTATGGTATGGTAAAAGCAATTGGTGCATGTTTTTTCATACTTAATGAATTATCTTTAGCTTTATCATTAAATTATTACAATTTATTCTATATTAACGAGTAAGATCGATTTCACTAGATATAAATTAGTTAAACGATTTTTATTAGTTTTAACTAATAGGGCTCAAGTATTACAAATCAATTTTTAAGAATGAAAAAAAACAAACTTTTTTTTATATAATAATTTTTAGCGAGTCCCGAAGACTACATCTTAAATCAGTTTATGGTTGTTTATTAACTTTAAATGTGTAAAATGGTTGTTTTTAAAGGTTATTTCTTAAAAAGTCGATTTTGGTGCATCTTTTGGAAGTCTAGGATTTCCCAAAAATGCAGTAGAATATTTAGATCAACGTAATTGGCGAATTTATTTATTTTTTATTTAATGTCGTTACCTCATGGCATCTTCGACTGCTACTTTTGGGGGAAATTAAGAATATAGTTTATATGGAGTCTGGCAAACAGAGAGGAGATGGATGATTAACTTATATGTGACAGAACATTCCTTGTAGCTAAAATATCTTTTTATCGAAAGAATTTTTCCCTATGAGTTTAACAGCACATAAGGTATGCAATTTGAATGCTTCTGATTTGAAGTTATTAGTTTAGTTTATTTTTGTAAAAATTAATTTTTTATTCACTAAAGATCATGACATTTTCATTATTATAAATTGTATTATGTTAGAATTAAACCAAAATCACAATTCAGACTTTTTCATTTAATTACATTTAGTTGGTTATACATTTTTTTTTACTAGAATAATAGATTTTATAATCTCAAAGTTTTCTAAAATTTTATTAGTTTTAATGTAATCTACTTTTTAATTTATTTTTTTTATTTAGCTACTTTTATTTCATTTATTTAGTATAGAAATCATAAAAGAAATCAGTTTTAAGATAATGTAAAATCTTTAGGTTTGAAGGTCCATTGAATTCATATTCCACCACTGTTTTTGTGAACACTATAGTGACTTATAGGTCATAACATTTGATGAATCACAATCAAAATTGAATTCATTTACAACCCTTGGAAAGAATAAGATCATGAAACAGGGTACTTAAGAGGAGGATATTAACAGAATTTTTTTCATTGGTCTCAGTTTAGGGTCAAAGGTTTAAACAAACTTAAAAATTGGTAAAACTATTTTTAATACATTGCATGGTATGATATATAAAGTTTAATTTAAATATTTATAAAATTATGGTCATAGGGTATTTTAATTGGAAAATTAGGTACAATATTAGTATGAAAAGCAGCCATTTGAGAGTGCATTTATATGATAAATACTGTGGGATCTAAGGGGACAAACAAAAAGAGGGGGTGGGGGAGAGAGAGGGGGGGGGGAGAACAACAAACTGANTATAAATATATGTGAGTATGTTTGTAACGAGTAGCATTAAAAGATATTATTTAACGTTGTATACGTAATTTTCAATGTTCTTTATTATTCAGCAAATCTAAAAGTTGGTAGCGTGGGTTATGTTGAAAGGGATAGTTGAAATACAAGTAATTCATTACCAATGTTGCTGAGGAATTTTCAAAGTTTACGGACTTATTCTTCTTCACTCTATTAGTACGTTTCTGTTACCGAAGTCTATTATGAAGTCTAAGGTAAAATAAATGACGATATACAAATAAACATTATTATTAATTTACTTATGTTATGTTTTACATTAATGTTATTTTCTCTCTTTTTTTTTTAAATTGCCAATTTTTCATTTAAAAATATTAAATTCTATGTATTATTGCTGGCGCTAACTTCAAATTTTTTTATAACCTTCATCTATAATCTAAAAGGTTATTTCCACCACCAGTGAATATAGAACTATCATACCTTCTATTATCCGTCTTCATTGGTTTCTGCAAACCATCCTCCGTTGGCGAGCGCTTTCGGACATTGTCCATCTTCGTGGCCGAATACATGTGTTCACTGTCACTGTCTGTATTCAACT
>KZ808046.1:37717-56567 GCA_000696205.2 Oncopeltus fasciatus
TATATATATGTAAACAAAACGACATATGTTAAAGACTGCAAATATCGTAATTTTAAATTGAAAGATTTTTCCAAAAATAAATTAACTAGGGGGAGCTAAGCGTTCAATTAAGTTACGTATTTTTAAGTAGAGTTATCTTTAATCTTGTAATCCATACAATTTCCTAAAATTACTTGGTTATCATGAAAATTATTTTATATTCAATTATTTTAGATGTCCTTTTAATAGATTAATCCACGAATTTTCTTTTATTTCAGATATGTAAAAAAATGTATTAGACTGTGTACAAACTATGTTAGCAAATAAAATAAATCGATATTTTTTCAAATTCTTGGATTTCTGTAAATAAATTATTTAAAGACTTACTTTTAGTCGTTTAGGTGGATTCGGCAACTTAAGGGGCAGCTTCAGGAACATTGAGCAACAAGATCTGATAAGATCAAGTTTCTAAAAAGATCTGTTTTATATGCTCTTGAGAATGACTCTAGAGTAAAGATCTAATAATAAGATCAAATTTCTGAGATGACAAGAGATCTGTTCTATATGCTCCTGAGAATGACTCTAGAGTAAAGATCTAATAATAAGATCAAATTTCTGAGATGACAAGAGATCTGTTCTATATGCTCCTGAGAATAACTCTAGAGTAAAGATCTAATAATAAGATCAAATTACTGAGATGACAAGAGATCTGTTCTATATGCTCCTGAGAATTACTCTATAGAACAAATCAGATCAACACTACTGGGAATAGCTTTAAATCAGAGAAATAAATACTAATCTCTGAAAGTAGCAAAAATTACTCTAAGTCTTGGAGAAAACAAATAGATTTCGGTAAGGTAAAATTATATACTGACAATATGAATAAAATAAAAATTATTTGCAACTTATAGCTTAAGTGGAATAGGCCAACCTTCGTCTAATACAACGAAAAAAAAAAGGTATTTAGTTTCCTAAAATGCTCAATACGTAAAATAATCGGCAGTAATTTCAAGCTTGCTTTAGACTTATTCAAGGCATTTGATTTCATACTCTTAAGTTTTTTTGTTTTGTTTTTTATGTTTATTTTTTATTTATTTTTTTGTGAGGTTATGAAATTCCCACATAGCGAAGAAGCTCGTAGCCTAAATTAGAATTTTTTTTCAAGATTAGTCCTATACCTTTATTTCCGATACACACTAGCCTCCCCTGAGTGCCTCACAAGACAAATTTCTGCGAATTTATTTTCAACTCATTAGTTAAATTAATCGAAGAAAAAATCACTTCCTCGTATATCATATTTATTTGCCAACAGTCCAATACTCGGCAATTTCCCGAAGTACCCCTCGGCAATACCCCGTATTCCTGACCTACATCTATAAATATATATTCCAAACAATTTATTTCTCACTCTGGAAGTATTCAGACATTATATTATGTGTTAAACTTAGGAAGTCACTTCATAACCCGTTAGTCTGTTGTCTAATGAGGCTTCGTCCTATACATTCTTAAGTTTTCAAAAAAGATTCTTTTAAAAAAAATTAAGAGAACACTTTACTTTATCCATGAACCAAAATAGAAATAATACCTGAATATATCATTCATATCATATATATCAATTTGGTTGATACAAAGTAAGTATTCTACTGTCCTGCAGGTTTTTCATTTCGTGGGCAACATTCCCTCTTCCCTCTTTTTTCTTAAAAATAAAAAATTACGCAAACTATCAGGGTCTCAATCTTAAATACTTTCCTTAATATGGTTTTTTAATAAGAATATTAACAAATAATATTGATCGCAAATGGTGCTAACCAGGTACTTTTTTTAATGCTCTCATATATTAGACCGATTCTGTTACAGTTTTATTTTCTTTCATCTGAAGTCCATCTTTAATAATCCATCAGTTCCTTTACAGCCATCAGTGTTCTGCAAGGATTATATTGATCCTCTACAGCCAAGAAGAACCTGCAGTTCTGCAGGGTTGTGTGCTTGGGTATAGACCTTTTACATACTATTTTTCAACTATCCTACCCGGAAAATGTTAAGAATAAATTTCTTTAAAAATTTTGTGTACGTGTGAGTAGTCAGAAAGTGCTCTAATAGTTTAAAAAGATTTTCCCTAGGAAAATGAAGTTATTCAAGTATAACAACTAGAACAAGTTGGTATTTTTTTAAATAAAGATATATAGTAATCTAGTATAAATAAACCAAAATATTAAAAACCGTGTTGTAAATTATTTAAATTTAACTTTTCCCATCTTGTACAACCCCTCGACCCCCACGAGCTAGCCAATATATTATCGAAGAACGAAAGCTTGCTTGGTATCCGATGCGTGTAGAGGAAGGGTGTTAATTAGCCCCTCCTTCCCTGATACAAAATGATTTTTAACAGGGATCGAGGGGAAAAAATACGTAAAATCTTATTTTCACCGTTTGTAAAATTTTTCATCTAATCCATGACATATTTCAAAACATCAAATCCATGATATAATCTCCAAAGTATAATGAAGATTTGCCGTTTAAGACATTAGCTTGTATTTATATAGTTAATTAAAGGATCCATCAGACTATCTCAAGTCAGACGCTGCGGGTTCGAGTCCCACCCTTAGGAAACTTTTATAGATATAAAAGCTTGAATAAAATTGAAAAATAAGCTTGAAATAAAAATGATAAACATAAATACAAGATGATTGAAGTAGATAAAAAACCTGCTATCTTTTGAGAAATTAAGTTACCAAGTATCTACCCACTGAGAATATTTCGGATGGGAATAGTTCATTGATCGAGATATCAGGTAAATATACATGAATGTAAGTATTTTAAAGGAAGATTCTAAATTAAAAAAGTAAAATTAACAAAAATGAGCTAGTAACTAGAATCTCTCTTTCTACCTTGCTAATTGAATATACAAATTAAATCAACATGTTTACTTTGACATTCAATGTAGGCTTTAAGAGTAATAGAAACTCATTGTTGGTTTGTGTGTGATTGATTTTAGGGCAGGTAAACAGATTTAAATTCTATCCTCCCCAGCAGTGTAAGCAACTCTATCTTATGTTAACACTCGGTATAGGTCAAACTAAAGTTTTATGGCATTAAAGTTAAACTAAAGTTGTATGGCATTATTGTGCTTAGTTTATAGATTTATAAGAATTAGTCAGAAAATATTTAATTACTATGTCTGAAATTCCATACATTGTTGAAATAATTTTACATGTTAGATTTCATTAGAGGTATAAATAAGAGGTATTTTTTTAAATACATATATACTAGTGGGATCTAGGGTAGCCCTTGCCTTCCCTTAGAACCACACTTTATGAGTTAACTCGTCTATTTGCTCTTTTTCGCCAGTAAGTCATTTACTAATTTCTTTAGGTCTATCTAAGAAACCAACAAACAAGATAAATCTGCTATGTTTACACAGCTAAGGTTTAAAGACAGACATTTTTATGTTTCGTCCTTTTTTGATTACTGTATTTTTAGTTTTAAGCTAAAAGCTTATCTACACCCTAATTTTATTAATAAATAATTGTATTCCTATTATAAACTTTGCGTTAGATTGAAATTATTTTATTTTATTAAAATCAACCCAAAAACTGGCAATGAGTAAAGAGCTTTTTTTCATAAATGGTAGTTATAATCTGAATTTCGGTAATTTACGTAAAAAAGTCAGGGTTTCGGCCAGGATCAGGTAAATAAAATACTCCAAAATTGTTAGGTAATTATTTTATTATTGCCGAAGTTTCGACTTTACTTGTAAGCCATCATCAGGGCGATATTGATGTCTGGAGAGACTAAACCGAATTTAGTTCTGCATTCAGAGATGTGTCCATAAACCTCCCTCAGAGGGAGATGATCTCTCTAGACATCACTATCGCCCTGGCTTACAAGTTGCTTACAAGTTAAGTCGAAACATCGGCAATAATAAAATATTACCCAACAGTTTTGGAGTATTTTATTTTTCTGATCCTGGCTAACCCAGGATGTGCGTTAAATTTTTTATGATTAAAATTTGGAATACAAGGTTTCCTAAAATATTTATCATGAGAACACAATACACTCACAAATAGTTGGTAAGTACAGGTAAAAGCTGGCAAAAAATATAATTTACACTTCTAAAAATTTACGTTAGGAGAACAACTAACTGTTGGTGTCTTTCCCATTACACTTTTGGTAAATTTAATCAATACTCTTCATTAAGACAAGTTTATTGAAGCAAAAAATTAAATATTTTCTAGGCGAATAATGCTTTGAATTTTAATAGCATAGATACCGGCAGAGTTGTGAACTGGAATTTGTATGATATTGCGATAGTGATCTGAGTGTCGTGAGTGAGCACACTGTGTCGAGACGTCACTTCCTGCTGGGAGTAGAAAGTGAACGACTACAGTGCGATGTGAAAGGGTTCCTTTCTGTTCTCCAAGGGGCCTCCCCTTCCAACTTGTCCTTTCGCTATCTCCAGCCTGTCTGACAGTCCCTCAAGCTATGACGCATCTACCCTCTACACTTTTCCTAAGAGGTCAGTCTGCCATCTCTAGATAGGCTCATTGCCTCGTCGAGTCACTTCTGTGCAAATAATAATAGCGCATTTCCAAATCCAGATTAAACTTATCAAAAGCGTAGTATATATATATATNTTATTGTTATTATCAATAATAACGACTAAATCTATATCTGTAATAATAACTTAACTCATGCATTGTAGAATCAACAAAATTATCTAGCCAGGCATAATTTATAGTTGGAAATAAGACCTTCCACATTTAATGCAACTTAGAGAATAGATGAGTGAGCTTCAATATAGTTTTATTTCCTTTAATTATATTTTTGTACAGCTAAACTATATCTGGTTGAGGAATAGGCTAAATAATTGAGTAAAAGTTGGAACAAACAATATGGAACAATATGAATAAAATAATTAAGTAGTTGTTTTTTTTTGTTAGGGTTCGGTCAAGGTAGATCCAAAAAAATATATACAAATTTTAAAAAAAAAGTGTATTTTTTTAAAAGATTATCTGCCAAAAGACACTTTTTTTAAATTTGTATATTTTTTTTATCTAACTTGACTGAACCCCAACTAAAATCATCTAATAGTTACAATATAACCTTTAGAGTTCGTTTTCGCCCAACAAAAGGGATGGAATTAACAGTTCCACAATGTTTTCAATTATAAGTAATAATGAAAATTAGATTGGGTTACTATCTTGAAAAATAAAGAGCGGTATTATATTATACACAGGTGTATTCCCGAAAAATAATGTTATAGGTACCAGTCCTATACATACACATTCATTAAATGAATTTTCTTCAGATCACAGCCTTATAATCCTAAACCTATCCCTTACACCCATTCCTAAGTCTCCCTTTGAAACCCTAATAAATGGACTCGTAAATAAAGCTTATGAATGTATAGGCTAACGCCTAGCGTTTTTATTTTTCTTATGACGAGTACTTTTATAAATAAAAAAACATAACACGTCAAAACCATCACTACAGACAGTAGAGTACAGTAGCAGTTTTAAATATTCATAGAATTTTTCTATTCAGAGTAAGACTAAAACATATGCTCCATTATTTTTAATAATTTAAAATTACTAGTTCACTAAAAATTATTTATTCATCTTAATTTTAATAATGCAATTGTTTTTCAATGTATTATATTTCACCTTTAATGGAATTTAAATTGAACGCTAAAATGTAAGGTCTTACCGAGAATAGGATATTTAAAAGAATATAATTTCTCAAGTTCAAATAGTTGAGATTAGTTTACCGTCAAGTAAAGTGCACAAAAATGGTCTGGGCATCGGTCTGACAGTGATAAAGTAGTCGAAATGTAACTGGGTACTATTTTTTTGGTAATAATTAAAAATGGTACAATAAATAATATATAAAAAAAGTTAAAAAAGTCTTTTATCCAAGTATGACATTGCGAAAAGAGGTTATGAAATATATATTAATAAACGTAATAGCAGCATGCTAACCATTTTATACTAAACAAATGAGATCAAAGTCAATTAAGTAAAATAAGTGAAATTTATTAATAAACATTAAGTTTATTATTGTAAGTGTATGCGCGTGTGTTTGATTCTGTTACCTCTAAATTTTAACTCGATGGCGCTACGAGAAAAAAATGATTTCCGAACTGTTCGTGTCACAAGGCTCATAGCCAGGAGAAATGAGCTTTGCTCCTGAATCACTTATCCAGTGCCGATATAGGGGAAAAAGAGGATAAAAAGAAGAGAAAAAAAAGTGAAATGAGGTCAGAATTTGTCACGATCAACAGCTGTCATATACACTGCAGACTGCAGTCGCTCAAGACATGGATTTTACTTATGCCTCAGCGGAATGATTTCAAAACCTCTTAAAACCTCTTACAAGTATCACAACTAACCGAAAATGGGAAGACAACCCTTTAAATCTCAATTAGCGCACATATTTCGGGTTCAAGCAAAGGAGTAAAACGATTAAAATAAGTCGCTTTGAAGATACGTAAGTTTTACGTCCGTTAGAGTCATCTAAGTATGTAAGTAGTTGTAAGTAACTAAGTATTTTCGCTTTTGTTTTATAAGCTGTTAAAAATTACAATTTAAAAATATTTTTTCAAAGATCATAAAATATTGCTTGATTATATAACTAAGATTGAAAAATCGTCAACTATGAAATCCTCCTCCACTCTTTACCGAGAAAATTTAGTAGGTTCGGAAAGTTATTGACTTGCCTAATTTAATTTTAAGCTCGTCATTTTTTTTAGAGGGGGGAGGGGCACTATCCTACATGTAGCCACTATACTCTAAGCAATCATGACACTATTCAGGCTTTATATGATTTCAGGATTAAAAGCCAGCAAGGACCAAACTTACAGCATAAGGCTTGTAAATTCCAAACGGGTTCCCCCGGCTAAGCTATTTATGCATATTTAGCATTAGAAACTAAGTGTTTAATCGTGAAATTAATTCTTACAATGGCGATAAAAATAATATTTTATGAAGGTTACATATAGAATAATGTCTCTTTTAACTAAAAATGTTAAATAATTTGGTTAATGTATAAAAGAAGTGAACTCATTGTTTAGAAAAAAGTATTTTTCCGACATGAAGGAATTTTATATTGCTCTAAAGATAAAATATTAAAATCTGAAATATAAAAATAATTCATGAAACAACGCTAGGTATTCAAAGTTTTGTAGCATTCTTCCTGAGCAGCACAAAAGGAAAGACGGAATATTTTTATAATTACATATTATTATAAATGCCTTGAAAAGTGAAAAACAAAGTTTAATAAATTCCACAAAGTTAAGTTTATTTGTGTGTGTGTGTGTGTGTGTGTGCGTGCGTGCGTGCGTGCGTGGGTGCGTGCGTGCGTGTGTGTGTGTGTGTGTGTGTGTGTGTGTGTGTGTGTGTGTGTGTGTGTGTGTGTGTGTGTGTGTGTGTGTGTGTGTGTGTGTGTGTGTGTGTGTGTGTGTGTGTGTGTGTGTGTGTGTGTGTGTGTGTGTGTGTGTGTGTGTGTGTGTGTGTGTGTGTGTGTGTGTGTGTGTGTGTGTGTGTGTGTGTGTGTGTGTGTGTGTGTGTGTGTGTGTGTGTGTGTGTGTGTGTGTGTGTGTGTGTGTGTGTGTGTGTGTGTGTGTGTGTGTGTGTGTGTGTGTGTGTGTGTGTGTGTGTGTGTGTGTGTGTGTGTGTGTGTGTGTGTGTGTGTGTGTGTGTGTGTGTGNCCATTCCAAAAAATATTAAAAAAATATATTAAAAAATTTTTATGTCGGAGATGGGGAAGGGAGTGCGCATTTTAAGCCTCTTTAACACATTTTTAGCTGCCAAAACAAATAAATCTCATTAAAAAACAATAAGCGAGAGCTGAAGTGGGTCATATTAACAAAATAACATTAAATACGGTTTAATATACAACAGTTTAAGTTGGAAATCCGAATAAAAATGAAATAAGCTTTCTGTCTAGTTGTCGTTTGAAAATTTTATTTATAACTGTCTAAAAAGGCAGTGTGAGAGTAGGTCATGTGAGTCAGCGTTACCTCTGGATTTAACTTGCAACACGGAACTGAGTAGCTCAGCAAGGAAATTGATGATGCAGTAGTCTACATTTAAAAAAGAAATGGCACGCTAAACAATCTTGCAAAACCCATACTTTTTTCATTTACCCCACAAATATATTTATATAACGACTAGATAATCAGCTTTATATTGTTAAGCAAAAAGTAATCGCAAAAATACAAATTGCATCAACGGTTACTTTAAATATTTAATCTTTTAAATGTATTCCTCCAACCTCTAGTAGATTTTATGTATTTATTGTGTAAGTAATAACTGATAACTTTGGAGATAACATGTAAGTTGAAGTAGTATAGACAATGACAAAACGCTTTTTACTTTGATCTTACATATTATATTGATAATAAATAATAATGCGGCATAACATTCTAGTTCTTTACAGTTTATTCTTTTTTATAACTTATAAAATTAAATAGTAATTTTATGAATAATTTTTATTTATTACATTAATGTAACAATATTTCATTACACAAGTTATCTTGTGTGATTAGGAAATGCTTTGTCATATTAAAAAGAAGTCATATTATTTCATTTAGTGCATTAAATTATTTATATTTTGTATTATTATATTGAATTGTTAATAGGATTATTACGCTAAATTTTTTTTTATTTATTAAGTGTTAGCCTTCCATTCAACCACTTAGGGACATAGAGGGAGGAGCTATCTACAGGTTGCCATCCCTTTCTAAACGACCATGGCTCAGGACAAGTTTTTAATTATAAATAAAATATTGCCCTGGGCGGGATTCGAACCCGCAGCGCCAGAATTGTGAGACCCTGACGGATCCCATGAGCTACCCCGGCGCCCCTACGCACAATTTTATAAAATTAATTTTAATTTTTTATAATCTGTTGTATTTATTTTTAAACAACTAACAGGCCTGTGATGTGGGCCTAATTGAAACATTTTATGATTGTATATTTTATTACTGTTTTGCAGATGCAATTTTTATTCCTTTTTTTTTTTGTATGGTATATTGTTCCGCACTTATATATTGTTTTGAGAATTTATAGTCCATCTTACAATAAATAATGTTTTTAATTCAAATTTTATAGACATTTTTTATTAGCATACACATGAATTTTACTATTGTACACTAGTGAATTTAATGGGAATTAACTGTGTTATAGTCTAATTGATATGGGAAATTTGCTGAACTATTACTTGGATTACATTTTTTATTTAATTATAATGTTAGAGGTTATTTATTTTATGTCATTCTTTCAGAGGCACAAATAAATGTTTTTCCTTAATTGTAACATCATGAGACTAACCTCCTAAATTACTGAATAGTAGTAGGTATGTCCATTTACACTAAAAAAGTGAAGAGAGCTCACATATTAGACTCTGCGTATATGTGTGTCCTAATTGTTATTTAAAACTTTTATGACATATATGATTTTTTTCTTAATGAACTGTCACATTTTATAATTTTCATCGGAATTCTAAAATTCCAATGATGAAAAGCCAATAATGAATCATTTCTTTCTGTTCGTCTTGAACAAGGTGTCGTTGAAAGGTCCTGTCAGAAGGGAATAACGCCCGAACTAGCAAACGAAAGCATTATAGTCAATTAGTCACTATCAGTGGCAATAAGGGGCCCTGATGTCGAGGAGTGCTGAACTACGTGATAGAGCATGTTAATTGGCGGCCATCAGCTCACAGAATATGGTATTTCTCCTTTCTTGATCAACCCATACGCCGCTGCTCAAACGGAATGAGTCCCAGAAAGGCTTCCCAACACCAATCCGAGATCATCAGGAAAGGGACTAGCTTGATGGAAACTGGGCTTCCTCATTTCAAGTTGGCTTCTTACAAATGTAAATCCCTCGTTTTCGATGGTGATTCCTCAGCTCAAATGTACTCAATGACCACTGACCAGATTGACCCTAGTGATGCTAAGTAATTACTGAAACTTAGTCAATATGTACACGAATTAGTCCTAATGATATTTTAAATTCTTGCGATAAGTTTGATTTGTGTGAACTAAAACCAACACACACACACATACACACACATATAAGGGAGAGCAAATTGAAGCCCATATTAAAGGTCCTAAGTTCTTGTCACGCACAACCTAAATTTAACGGGTGGGATTGGGCTCATATCTATGACTTCCGCTAATGGCGCCAAAGTTAATCAAAGGAGGACAATAGAGTCACGACGCACATTATCGCCGTAAGAATAGAGTATTGCACACCCAAGAGGTTTAGCGTTACCTTGGGCTGAAAATGATTGGCCTCACCTTCCTTTAATCGGATTTCGAAGCAGAAAATGCATAGGGAAGTATGAGTACTGATAAAAATAGTCACTCTGAACGGCGATTACATTGAAAATTAGCTGATTTTACAAAGAAAATCCTCGCTTAGCCGAAATCGTTTAAAAAAATAATTTAATTTCAAAAATACTTTTAGATTAAACTGGAGTAAAAGTTATCTCTAATCTTACAGATATTTTCCTCATTATTAAAAAAAAAAGTTTAGTTTTGAAAATACAGAATGGAAGTTGGTATAATTAGTTTTGGTATACACAAATTATACCAACTTCACTGTGAATTTTAACTGTATTTATTTATATTAGTGTTGAATAATTAAGTTTATATAGTTAATCTATTAAAAGGGTAAAAATATACTAATAAATAATATGTTACATAAGAGTTGTATATTTTACGCGCTTTTTATGCATACAGTGTCTTTATTGGATACTTAAGACCCGTTGAATACTTTATTCAATCACGGACCCGTAATAAATGGACTTAACGCAGTTTTTCAGCATAGATATACTTGATAAAGAAATAACACTGGGGAACATTTTTTGTTGAGTTAGATCTGACACTGTTTTTTTCTCACTAATTCTTGGCATTTGAATCTGAGAATAACCTCAGATTTTGTCTATCACGTCAACTTTTTAAACTACAGGATATCCTCAGAAATCATAAAATCATGCATTAAAAGAACATAAAGTAAAAACGTACCAAATATACAAAACATGTAATGTAAGTTAAATCCAGTTCATACATATAAAATAGTTTAATTAAAGAACAGTACTTAAAAATTAATATAAAAATTTGCGTTTGTAGCTTTTTTCTGGAGTGTTTAGTTTGTGTATATTCGCGCCTGATGCTCCAACAATAGTCAGCCATCATATAATACCTTGCTTCCATGAATTTAATGCTCATGTTGCAACCCAGCTTTTGGAAGCTTTCGAAGAGTAGCTGGACAATTTCGGAGTAATTCAATGCTCGTGTATTTCCAAGAAAGTCTTTAACAATGTTTTTGAATGCCAATCAAGAATTCTTTTCAATTTCTGACATTGTAACCACGAAATGTCATATTCTTCGCGCAAACAAACTGAATGGCCAATTGGAACTGAACCAAATAAATTGCCATTGTGGAGGAGAACACACTTCAAGCTGCGCTTTGAGCTATCTATAAACAGTCGCCAGTCAGTTGCGTTATACTTTGAAATTCCCAATTCTTCCATTAAACCACTTACATTATGGCAAAACATAAATCCACCATCACGATGAAAGTATTGCAGAAATGCTCTTTCTCGTGTTCGAAAATAGAATAATTTGGCTCCATTTTCAAACAAGTTTTCTCATTGAGTCGTGATGCTAAGAGCTCTGAAGCTTTTTTGGATAGTCCCAAAAATCGTACCAAATTATTTAGCTCTAGTTGTTCGAACCCCTTTCGTACAGAGTCATTTTCAATGTCGAAATCTTCATAGTTGGAGTCGCTTACATCTGCACCATATCCGTATTCTCCTTCTTCCAAAGAGAGAAATTCACTGAAAACTGGCACAGGGACTTCGAATGCGGTACTGGGCGTACGGTAAACTTGGATACTCTATTTTACATTTGATTTTCTTGTTATATCCCGATGCTTTCACTATACAAAAGTAACAATCACTTAAATGGGTTCGCGCCAAATCATAGGTATGCCAAATGATCTTGATCTCTTGATCACCAAGTGTCACTTTAAAATAGGCAAAATATGCTTGTCTGACAAATGTAATGATGTTTGTCCTTTGACTGGGAATGGTAAAACTACCACATATATAACAAAACGAATCGGGGCTGTTTTCGCACATTCGACTTTTAGGAGTAGAGGCAGCCATAAGGAAACAGGTTCAGTTCAAACACACTATGTATTTCTGTACACTTCCGTAACGAAATACTAAATACTACTTACCGACACACAACGTTTCACCACAGTATAACAGACGAAACTAGACAGGCAGGTCTAGTCCAACATGCGCCACACCCACATAGAAACCGAACGTTACGTGATAGAAGAAAACTAGAAAAAGTTTTAAAACCAGCATGCTTAATTCTATAGAAAACAGCTAAAACATCTAACTCAGCAGAAATTGAGTTTCAAATTGTTCCCCAGTGTAATTTGTCATAACCAATTTAGTTAAATCCTGATTCAGGATACATTATACGGAGACATCTTAAGGTATCTAAGACTTATCTTAGCAGACTCATCTTATACACTACCAAATTTTAGTATCAAATACTCATCATAAAAAACTCATTAAATACTTCTCGTCGAATAACTTACGCTGCCAAGTGTTCACATTTTCAACAGAATGTGCTAGGTTATGTACCAAATTATGTTTTGCTTTCGCGCATATTTTTCGTTTAATATATCTTCGTTAAATGTGATGTATATAAAGTAAATAATCAATTTAAATAGATAGAATTCTTAAAAACTGAAGAAAAAAGAAATTAAAATGATGGTAGGCAAAGCCAAATTATTTATTTAATCGGGTTTTAAGAACAAATAAAGACTTTATAGAAAAGCTTTACCATGCATAACGGACCTTAGTACTTTAAAACAAAGGCATTCTTTAAACTCTGAGGAAAAAATAATATGCTCGGTTTTTTTTTGGTTTTTTTTTAAGAAAGCAAACGCATGTGACTTCTATATAATAATAAGTTGTTTTATAAGTGTAATACACACTCAAGGCTCTCAGGCACTCTGTGGGCACTATCGGGTCGGGTGCGATTCCCCCAAGTAAACGTGAGAAAGGCAGTGAGTGGGGGGGGGGGGGGGAGAAAAAGTAAATTTCATGAGCTTGCAACAATCTGGGTTGAAGGCGATGGAGGGTGAATGGTTGCGGTCTGCATAGAATTTTCTCCAGTTCAAGGGGTGTGAAGTTAACGCCATCCCATGGAAAGGGAAACCGTGCGAAAACTATTTCTTTTTTTTTCTCTGATTTTTATGCGAAAAAAAGTAGGCGACTCCCTTCGGAATAAGTTTTAGGTGTGTATTGATATTATTCAACCTTACTCTAACGAGATATTATTAGGGTTGAGTAAAGGCTATTGGCGCATTAGTGTTAGAAGTGGATTAAGGCTGAAATAGTTCATTAATGCATGAGACTTTATTGTTATGCATTGATAATCAATAGGGGACCGATTTATGATACCAATTTTATAATGTTTACATATTATACTTCAATATCAAACTTTTCAGCCTTATTTGAACAATCTAAAATGAAACAATAAAGAAAAAATAATAATTTTGAACAAAAAGTATTGTTAAAATCTATGGCTATTTGATATCGATTAAAGAATCTCTCATGTCATTAGAAGTCTTATTATGAGAACAAGAGTGCCATAAATTGCCAGTTTCCTTTTAATGAAATAATAAATCTATCATGACAGCTATTCTGAATTAGAAGAAAGCAAATACTAATATTAAAACATGAATATTACAGTTTTTTTTTTTTTTTTGTATATGTTGGCCTCCCTTTCAACCACAGAGGTTCATGGAGGAAAAGGCTAGCTGCAGGTTGCTATCCCATTCTAAACGTCCAAGAAACAGGAAAAGCTTTTATTTACCGACAAAAGTTGGACCAGGGTGAGATTTGAACCCACAGCACCAGTATTGCAAGACCCAAATGAATCCTGTGAGCTACATTGCCGCCCTAATATTATAGTTTGGTTTACATTATTATTTTCTTTCATACTCAACAAAATTAAGAAAGTACATTTTTATACGAGACTAATTGGTCAATAATGCGATCACATCGAATTTATGTCAGAAGGTTTAAGTTGGGCCAAAACGTATTATGGGTGCAATTAATTAAAATGAGAACAAATTTTATTTTAAAAAAGTTTTATTTTTTAAAAGTTTTATATGTAATGTTTATTGAAAACATTTCAGAAAATGTTATGTTTATCGAATAAATTAAAAGATTATATCCTATTATTTTTGGGTTTCATAACAAAAAAATATTTCTTTAAAACTAATCTTGGAAACATTTTTTTTTAATTCAAGAGTTTCCAGTAAAAAATAAATCATTATCAGGTAGAGTTTCATGAACAAATTGCTTACATTATATATATAGTGCTACAGTTGTCATTACTAGTACTTAATGTCATTGTCTCAGGCCCGCATATCGTGATAATCTTAATGTTGGTTCCTTAAAAACTAAAATCTTATTTCTCAAGATGTGTGTAAAGCCGGACAAAGAAGGCTACAAGTACATTTGTTCATTATATAGAGGGACAGAAAGAAACTGTCTCTGACTTCCCGTAGATAAGATCCAGTGTATATAGAGCTACCATGACAGAAGCACTCATTATAAGGTGACTGAACTCCGAGGATGGAATCATTGACTATGAAAGCGCGAAGCAAGTAAAATATTAAGTGCGAAGAATTGGTTTTATTTGATAACTTTAACAGAAAGAAACTTTTCGAAATGAAACTTTTAAATAAAAATGTATATTCAGTACTTCTCTATGGAAGTACGATTTGCAAGGTGAAGGGAAATTTTGTTATCCGACCGTTTGTTAACCGCTGCCTGAATTAAACCCTGGGAATTCAGATGCCTGAGAAGATCCGAGTGAAGATATCTTGGAGGATCACCATCCACTTCCTATACTTCTATAATTATTAAAGTAGCAATTGAAATGTATTGGGCACCACCTAAGAAACCCTGACGGCGCAATTGAAGAGAACGCCTCACAGTGGAACCCCCAGGAAGAAAGAAAAATGGGAGAGCGAGCATTGCAGGATGCAATCCTGAAGAGTGGTAGGTGATTTGCCCTCATACAACAATTAACCTGTATTGAGCAGTGACACTCTAAGGATGATAGGGGAAACATGCGATGATCAGTGAACAAGGAATTCGGCCGGAATGACAAAAATTGCCATGAAGCTCGAAGAGTACAGAGTGCCAAATTTCCCAGGCCCACCGGAGCTGTCATAAAAAACACTTTAACACACACTATATGCACATTACCGGGCAGGTTATTGATCTCCCGGCAGCCAATGTTCTCAGATAAGGAATACTTTATCCACTTTATAGTGTCTGTTAAAGTGTTTTAGGACAGCTCTGGGGGGTCTTTAGAGATATTGGGCACACTGAAGCTACTGGAATGACCTCCTATGCTCTAATAGAAGTACAAGGTAGTCATAAGTCCACATCATTCCTTCCAAACCCAAGACTAATCGCTTCTCCATTACCTTCCGATAAGTTACATCAGCATAGAGTTTCATCTAAATATTTTGAGTATTTTATAAATATCAATCTATATTTTTCTCATAATAACATAATACAGAGATATTTTAACCTTTCAAACGTAATTAAATTATTCATAACGTTATTCAAACGTTGTGAACATATATATTGTTATATTTCTTAAAAATTTATTAGCTAATGTACCATATTAATGATTAGTGACGATTTTAGTCTTAAAAAGATTAGTTTTTAAAAAATTGGAAATTAATGTTCCAAAGAAAGAGCAATCGAATAAATTTGAAAGTTTTTAGTTTACTTCAAATAAAATTAGTAGAAAGGTCTCCGTATAAATAATAAAATAATCTCAAAGGCTAGGCCATTTTCAAGTAACATTGAAAGACATTTTGAAGTTAAATAAAAGGAAAAATTACCTTACATGCAACATGGAAATTCTCAAGACTAAAATGTCATTGAGACAAATTTATAATTAATGTGGAGCACTTTGCTTTTATTTTTTTAAAGTATATATACATTTCTAAAAAGTTTGTAATTAGTGGTCTAATTTTTCTGAAAAGGACTCAAAATAAAATACTTTTGTAAGTAACAGTAAATATATTATTTGCAAATGATACTGTTGGGAAGCAATGATAAATACAGTTACGATTAGTATTAAAAGAAACTGCTTTAAATTCACTTAACAATCACATACATATAGGAAAATGTCAGTTACAAGTAAGAACAACTTCCACAGTATAAAACTCATAAGAATTTAGTTCCGAAATAAACAATAGTTTTTTTTAAAAAAATTATGAGGATAATCGTGGGAAAATAGCAAAATTTTGGAAAGTTATGAAGGCGAAGGCCGGCCTTTTAAAATATTATTATTTCACTTTTTTCACCCTCCAAAAAAACTTCCCAAAAAGTTTTTCATTAAGGTCTCCACCCTTTACAATAAACAAAAATGAAGAAAGTGTACGCGGGATATTAACCATGTCATAATGACAGGTTATAAACGTTATAATTAATTAATTTATCTGTTGGAAACTAAACTTTCTCCATATTTCTCCACCAAACTGCAAACCTATAAAGCCTATGAGAATGTTTCTCATGAGAGTTATTACACAGCCATAAAACAAGGAGGCGTGAAATTTTATTTTAAAAATGCAGTATCAGAAAGATTTGTTTTTATTTAAAATCTTCCAGCCTTCATTGGAACTTGTATATCATTCATACAGATTACACAAGTCGGTTCAGCTAAGTTTGTGTTATAAATTTATATAATTTATTCTTCTAAATCTAAATATAGAGTAAGTAAAAAACTAAAGCATTCACATTTGTGAATGACTTACGTACAAAGCTGGATGCATCCAGTGCTTATGGAATTCACATCTGTTCTTAGACAAAGTAGTACCGGATTGGGCATTAAGTAGCCAATATATAAGCCATATAGCAATATATAGCCATAATATTTTAACATGCTAATGCTTGTTGGCCGAGGAGTATCGGCCAACCAAATTCGATTGAAGTATCGAGTTGGCCGATCTTCTTGGATCTGTTTATGGTGGGCTAAGTCCTTTAAATAAGCTAACATGCGAGCCGCAAGCTATTGAATCATGACTTCTGAAATGTTCAGTAAAGTTTTAACAAGTTTCTTTTGGTTTAGTTTAGCAAGTTTCTCTTATCAGTTAGAGATAATCTGTCTACCTACCCTTATCTCAAACTAACCATAAGCCAACCATAACTTTATGTGGTAATGACTGTCAATGATATTTTTTAAAACGTTGGTTTTTACCTCATCTCTCTCAGATATGAAATAAAATGAAAAAGGAAGAAATTCTGAAACAGGGTGCAGTGCATAGCACTGAAAATACCTGAGAAATTGTAAAGAAATGACAGAAGACGGATTTCTGCAAGATGTAAATCCCGGTTGAACGTTAGACCGTCGTGTTTTGAAACAAACAACCAAAACTTCCTACATACACATCTCACTTCAGATTTTCAGATTTTGTTTTGTTTGGGTAATAAAACTTTTCAAATCAAGACCATAACGGGTTCTTTATGAAAAAAATGAAAGAACTATTTTTATAGTCCGTTATTTTTTTTTTTTTTATATATAACCTTTATTTGCATATAACATTCTGTTAAAATTAAATAAAAACATTTTGTAATTTGATTACAATAAATAATAGAAAAAAAATGACATTAATGAAAGTCACATGAGGAGAGGAGGTGACCAGTGACACTACTCTCAAATTATTATTATTATTTCTATAGTGCGTTTTATTTTTATTTTCAATTTTCCAAAGATGACTGCCGTATAATTAAACAGAAACTGAGGTCTCGATCTGTAAGAATAACAGTCTTTATGCCAATTTAAAAAAAGAAAAAAGTCTGATCTTGTTTTGTTATACTGTTTGGAAACCAAAATAAGGTCTGCGAGAACGCGTTTGACGTCAAATTTTGTTTAAGATAACACAATTTTATTTCTGGCATTAAATATTATCTCATTAAATGGTTTTGTGATAAGAATAAGTAATAAAATTAGCATTAATCGTTATTAAGCTTTCATTTAACAATAGCCTAGATATAAAATTTTACTTCATAAACATGAAAGAAAAGTCCTTCCTGGAATAAATTTTAAATAAAATTTCTACTCTAAAGCAATTCAAAATGTTTGGAATTGTCTAATATTTACATTTAACAACCAAAAATATTAAGTATTCTAACTTTTTTTCTTTTTAACGTATTTTTTATACGTTGGTGTTAAACCAATAATTTAATGCGCCCTTCATAATTGTTTGCTAAAATATGCATGTAAGTAGTTTTACATACTAAATTTTTTTATTTAATTATGTTTAAAAAAAAGAATCATTGACCATCTTTTTCGCAACTATTCCACATATCAGATAACACTTATTCACAACAAATCCACAGCCGACTACAATCTGGACAAGATAAAACATAAAGTATATACCACTGCATATACCTATTTTCAATACGATAATTTTCAAAATGGAGAATCTCTTAATAGAATGATAAAAACGAAAGAGAAGCACAAAAACTTATTATTTTGTATTGGTAGCTTTTATTATTAATTATTTGCTTAGCATTATGAAGATTTAACTTTAAATGGTTGATGGTTAGTTGGCCGTCTCGAATATCATGTGAGAATGGTCGGGGTTTCGGCCAGGAAGAAAAAAATATACACCAAAATTTGGAGTAATATTTTTATTTATGCCAACGTTTCGGCTTAGCTAGTAAGCCATCATCAGGGCAATGGCGTTGAGTGGAGAAATCTCCTCAGGGTGGTTGTTCACATTGTAAACTGCAGAAAACAACT